>OX411306.1:93411495-93706439 GCA_948150685.1 Rhaphigaster nebulosa | reverse complement strand
GAGGGTGTCAAAATGGCTTTGGTAAACATACCCTATAACTTTGGTTTGTCCACCTCAACAACCCGTTGAGTTATTGTCGTTTTACTCAAATTTCATTTCAGTATTCTAAATTATGGGACGTAACCCAAAAATTCTTGTTGATAGCTCATGGCTTATGGTAACATTGAGAACAAATTTCTGACGTATGGTGCTTATAAAAAAACCAAAAAAAAAAAAAACCGTTCCAGTATACTTGGAATGATTGTGGGGCACTAGACATCTGAAAATTTGGTAATAGCCATTTCTGGTGAGGGTGTATGTATGCATATGCATATGTATGCATATGAATGCATAAGGTAGGCATTTATCGCTTTGCGGCACTTTTACCTATTTTCCCTGGACAGAGCCAAATGCTATGAAACTCTGCAGCATATTTAATACTCTATATAAACTATATTTTATCTGTTCTGAAAGAATTTTATTGTTTCTTGGTGTTATATATATATATATATAATAGCATGTATATTATAAATATATTGTTCTATATTAAGATATCATTTTAATATAAAAAAAGAATATACTTTATTTGACTTATTTTAATTGAGTTCTCTATTGATACAGTATAAAATACTACAGCCTATGAAGTGTCTAGGGTAAAGCACGTTGTATAGGGTTGATCCATGATTTACAGTTATGAGTGGTAAGTATTCATTCTCAATCAGGCCCGTAATTAGAGGCTGGGTGTGTCACAAGAGGACCCACTGAGCTACACCAATTTCCAATTTATATACTACATATATTATACATCATACTACACTGGCTTTTTCACTATAATGTATTTACTCTCGTGGAACTAAACAGTGCACCACTTATGGCTACCATGCCCCTCTTCTTAACATAGAAAGAGATCTTCAATAACCAGTAGTTAAGACAAATTACTCGCTCTTGGGATTATTATCAAGAAGAATTGTCGGTTCCTGAGAATGTGAGTTCGCTGACGGTTTTATGGTCCTTTGTTCATGAAAGTACTGTTCCAAGATCTATAGGTATCGGAATTGTCTATTAATTCCTTCTTATCTAGCGTCTTGGCAGACGCAAACTGTCCGAAATATATTGGCTCACGTTCAGGCTCAGCTCCATCTTGTACTGATCCCATCTCCGCTGTTAAGAAGATAGTTTTGATTTAGCGTTTGTATATCGGATCGAAAATTTTAAGGGTTTGGTGATCGCATCGTGGATCAGAAATGTTCTGTGATTCCTTCGTAGTTTGCTGAATACATTCCTTTCAAAACTAAATGGAGTTTTAAGCTAGAACTGTATAATTCCTTTATTTAACTATTAATTAGTGTATTTAATTTACAAGTATCTATTTCAATTTCTTTTTCATCTCCAATTTTTTGAACATTGAACATGGAACATTAAACATGGATTTGGAACATTCAACATGGATTTTGTAGGAACATTTTTGTATTTCTTATACTGATTTCTTCACATCTGTCTACATAAGCAAGACAGTTAAAGGATAAGCTGACATAAAGTAAATACACCTGAAAGTAAGAATACCTGGACCAGGAATTATTTAATAATCTGTATCTTATCCACTCACTCAATATTCACTTGATATTGTATTATATATTCACTTCATTTTATAGTTGAATGGATCAGTGTTTCGTGGTTAGGAAATCTTCTCGAAAAAAAAAATCAATGAAATATTTAAATGGAAATGATTATCTACTTAGGATTTGCAACTTAATTAAATCAATTAATTAAAATTTGGTTAGTTAACTAATTCAAACATCATTATTGAAATTATTAATATTGACAGTTCAGTTTTTAAAAAAAATCCTATATTGTGAAAAATGTTTCCTTGAATTTTTAATCGAAATTTCACCCATAGCAGGACATGATTTATAAAATAAGATAGAAATCTTAAAATTAAATTATTTTCATTTGGTGATTTTAGTGGAAACTAACTCAGAAAAAGGAAGACTAGATAAAGAATTGAGAACGTCTCTGAAAAACCTGAAAGGAAAGAACTCAAGATGCTTTCAAATCTCAAGGAATGGATTGAAGTAAAAGGGAGTATGTTTACGATAGACGGAATAGGATCTGGTATTCCTAAGTATTCCTCTTTAAAAGAAAACTTACACCAAAGGAAAGAAGAATTTAGTGACAAAATAAAAATCGTACATATTTTTTTGTTTATAAGTTCATAAAGAATTTAATTTTAAAGAAAGATGAAATCAAAATTAAATAAATGTTTAGGTTTTTTATTTTATTTTTACATAAAAAATAAATCTGGCACGGGCATCACACAATTTTCACTTATTACCTTAATTGAAATAAATTTTAAAAGTTTATACTTAGTTCCATGGGAATTACATTATGTTTTTATAGACTAAAACTAAAAATAACAACAATCACTTTATGCGTATTTCGTCACGCCCCATTATTTTGCACGACTTCATATGTTAAATAATATTTTTACAAAAATCTTCAGCGTTTCAATGTTATATTATACATCTGCATTACTTATCTTATTGCTGAAAATTTGGTTTCAGCGAAGGAAAATATTTCAGTTTATTCTCCTTTAATTAATTATCAAATTCTTATATATTTATCAGTTTTTTATTACAATGAGAGACGGTTAATTATTTCAAATAACAAAACTAGGACCTTTAGAGGAAGCCAATTTGAAAATTGTAGTTTTACACCTGCCTGACTACTTTTCGTAGAACTTTTCGTTTTTGAGCTAGACCGTTCACATACACACAGACAATTTTGTGAGACTTCGTTATTTGACCTCGAGTTCACCTTGAAATGTATATTTCCGTTGAGAGCTCGAATTCGAAGATTTTAACGATCGCAATACTTCCCCTTACTATATATTTCATATAGTTCATAGGTAAATGAAAATAAAAAATATTTATTGTCGTATCCCAGGAAAAATCGAAATTTAAGCTGTCTGGATAGCACTGTTCGGGATTAAGCTTAATATATAGATGAAGAAAAATATAGATATTCTAAGTCGCCTTTGTTTCTACTTGTTAGAAATACTATGAAAAACAATTTACTTTATAGATCAACTTGTTTTCAGTTGTTTAACATTTAATTTTATGTTTTACAAATAAGGAAAAAGGGTTATTTGTTGGTGTATTGTTTATGATTGTGGCTATTACCGAGAATTTAACGTTTCGTGATACGAATTTTTCATTATTGTACTGATAAAATAAAATTTTAGAAACCGATATATAATTTCTGTAAATAGTTTGCAGTGATGTTTACTCGATTTTACACTTCGATCTTATTACAAAAGGTGTTATGATATACTGCCTACTAACATAACTAAATGTATGTTTCGGTAATATAACTTCAGATAGCACCAGCTTAAAGAACTTGGGCTTATCTCAATTAAGGACAGGGTCTGCAGTATTCCTCACCGCAACTTGGGAGTAGAGGCAGTAATGTGGTGTGTGGCGACCTGCGGAACGTATTTCCTCTCACCCTCTATTTCACTTGAGAAATTAGAGACCTTACTTCCTCACTTAGGTTCTCGTTTACTTTACAAAGCTGGATAGATGCTGTTGACTCGCACTATCTCCGTTGAAAGAAAATCGCAGGTTCAAGTCAATGTTTGAAGATGGGAATGAATTTCTGATAAATTAATAAATTTTTGATGTTCCTTTTTATAGAGTTGCAAATGATGCTTAAGTAGAATATAGTAAAGCCCCGATTATCTGCGAAATTGGGTGGCCAGGTGGCCAAAAAATATTTCAACATAAAAACTATGTTTTATCGTACAAAAAACATAATGCAGCTTTTAAAATACATACGTACATATATACGTACACATATATGTACAGCATATATGTGTAGCAGCATATATACGCACACACGTATACATACGTACATATATGTACAGCATAGCTGAATTACGTCTAAATGACTAAAACCACTATACTACTGACACAACTACTAAATGACTAAATGTTCTTTATCTCTATGTCAAACCAAGCCAAACCAAGTTTGAACCAAGTTCAAACCCCGACTCACTTGTGCGCGCAGGCCATATTGTATTTTCCTTGTTGTTGCCTTGATTAAAAATTAAAAAAAAAAATTGAGATTCGTAATTTAAAAAAAATAATCGCTGCATTCTCGAATAATTTACTGTACAATGTTGCATTTGCTTAACATTCACATTCGTTATTCTTGGATTATTCTGATTATTCTACCTACTGATTATTCTTTCTACTAATCTTCGTTAAATTATCTCAGAAACGGGTTCCCATGCATCAGAAGTAGTTGAAACAAAAACAACAATAATTGTTTAATATTTTAAATGAATAAATTATTTATCCATTGGTTAGAAAAGCTGTTTTTAAATATAAATCAATTCAGTAATAAAAACAAATTTGCTTTAATTAATTATTTCCCTTTTTAATTTAACTTTAAATTGATCATATCTTTAGAAAAGCAGGACCGATTTTATCTTAATTATTATTATTTTCATTTTTTTATAAAAAAAAATATCAATTAAGAAAATCATACTAGTCAAACTAATTTTTGATCACAGAATTATATGCGGCTAAGAATAGAAGCTCAAAATCATAATAATGCACTACTATTCAGAAAATAATAATTATTGAAATTTATTATTTTCCAGAACCTTCTTAAACTATATTTAATATAAGGAATATACGACTTGATCATAAAACTGAATTAATCTCTAACTAGGGTAATATGGAAATCTCCAATTAAAATTTATTTAGAGCTGATTAATGCTTTTCCAATTTAACGCAATTCAGAACTGAAATTTGCTTTTTTTATGTCCAAGCTCTCTTTGTTGTCGTCATCCAATATGTTGTCGTCATCCATTCAGAGCTTTATTTTCAAGCCAAACTCTCTTAATACATTAGGTTGCTCATATACTCAGCATAGGTCTCAATCTAGAGTAAGACTTATTACATTGTTAATACATTTTTATTTTTCAATTTAATTATTTATTACTGTACATTATCATTATTATTAATACTAAATTATTTTACCTTGTCTTCATGTTTGTTGTATTTGTTTGTTTTAACCTCCCCATTGTATTTTCATTAATTTTATATTTCTTTTTTTTAGTCAAAAGAGATGTGGAAAGAATCTTTCATAATTTCATAACATAATAAAATGTATGTATATATATATATATATATATATATATATATATATATATATATATATATATATATATATATATATATATATATATAATCAAAAATTTAAAAAGAACTGGTCAAAAACAAAAATTTTAAAACTTCACACAAGCTTAAAGACCGAAATAAGTGCTATAAAAATTCGTTTTTCCGGACTAAGTAAAACAAAATTCTTAACTTTATGACTTACGGTTTATTACGATAACAACTATTTATAGCTGGTGAGTTATTCGGCGTCAAAGTCCTGACACTCTAGAAAACATTTCTTATATTCTAAACAAAAAAGCATTTTATTACCATAATTTATTGTACAATCTCTGCAGAAACTGTTCATTAAATCGAACTAAAAAACGAATTATTGACGTGTTTATACACACGCTGTCATAGTTAAAGATTATTAGCTAGCATGAATGTGAAATAAGAATAAAATATCTAAAAATCTGGTCCGGTTAATTTGGAGATCCGGACAAACGAGGTTATATTGTATTTTAAAAGAATTAATACTATAAACTAGAAAAAATAAACTATTGCATTATTCCTTAAAATTAAATTAATATAAGGCTGATGAAATAAAAAATCTTGTTTATTGATAGTTGGTCGTATCGTATATCATCAGGAAGCAGATGGTCCGGGAGGCGGTCAAGAATAAAATAAAATAGTTGTAAATATTTATTTATTGTCGAGGTTTATACCCACATCGGATGTCTTCATTAGGGCTAAAGATAAAATACGAAGAAGTAATGTAGGGCATAAAGACGTACATAAAAATCATACATATAAAATAAAACATTATATTTTCCACTTGTTCAAATTTATGTTTATTTTTTATTTATTTCCTTATACCACTACATTATTCCTTTGAATCTTTAATTCTTAAAGTGGGACGAAACATTAAATAAACATTATATAAATAGTTTCCGCTATTTCATTTTATTCTTAATAGTCACCCTGACCATCTCCTTCCTACTAATAAATATCCATTCACTTATTTTCCTCACAATTGGTTGTGGAAAGATGATGAAACAAACTTCCAATGATGATCAGAAATTCTAAATACATAAATAAAGCCGATGTATTTTCAAAGAATGCTGGTGTACAACTCAATTTCCTAATTTTTCATGGTTAACTTCTAATTTTGGATTTTAAGAAATGAAAGGAATTGCACCACGTTGACCTCAACTGACTTGTTTATAACTAACTAGCTTACTAGTTTAGTTTTATTAATTCTCATCCCTCAACTTAATGGCTGATTGAAAATAAAGTTGTTCGTTCATTTATATTTTACAATTATCATGGTATGTCACAACCTTAATCGTTTATTTTAAATTATTGAAATTTATTTAAATATTTTTGTCTGAATTAACCATTCGAGGCTAAACTATTATATCCGAATCTAACATTTGATTTTCCATATAATGTATGCCGTATTGAATTACGTGGTTTTGCATCTCCTCTCATTCAAAAATTGGTTGACCAAAAACATACTATTTCACTTAGGTTTATTAAGATGGTTATGCTTCATTGAGGAATCTGAACTTAATGATACTACACTCTCAGCTGTAAGTTTGGTCCGGTTTTGAAATCTTAGGTCATCCTGCTGTAACTGTAACTTTCCAATTTTTAAATTAGATTTCAGTTTCGGATAAGAGGACCTCAAAAATCATTTTTTTTAAAGCAGGCCACTTTATAAACACATTTTTTGAAATCTCCTTGATCCAATTATTAATTCTTTATCAGAAATTTTAAAATATCTTCAGTTACTGATTCGTGACAATTTAATTGGTTTGTGATGTTGTAATAACTTATTTTATTTTTTATGACCATGTTTTAACGTCATTCTAAGGTACTGACGAATTATAAAACGAGTTATTTTTAATTTAAGTTGTATCCGTATTAATAAAGATGGAGGAGGATATGACACAGCTAGCCTGAATGAGTGCAGTAAAAAGTTTTTCGTAGGACTTGCCTTTAATTATAATCCATTCATGATTTGTTTACTAGTTTTTAGTACTTGGCGGGGTTTCCAAGTTTTCCAAGTTTTGGCCCTATCCAATTTCATATTTATAAACTTGCTCCTATACTTAGACCCGAAAATTATTCATTAAGTTAACCCTTCCTGACTTCGCGAGACTTTCACAAAGTGACGATGGAAAGGGTTGGCTTAATTGAGCGTTTTAAGGAACATCCACAGCCTAATAAAGTTTTAGCTATTGAATTAATTAAATAGAAAGAAAAGAAAATGGATGTGCAAAATAATTTTGATTGCCAAATTGACATAAGCATAACATTTAGCATAGGTACACAACTCTTTATGTCTTTTATAGAGCACCACTTAGTAATTACTTACTTTTAATAGTTCGTAATTTAATTCACTGTCTATTGTATCAGGAAATACTGTTATATTGTCTATTTCATTTTGGGATCTCACTAAAACTCAGTAGGTTTCTTTAATTTATTTGGATTCTCTAAATAATATTTTCCACAACTTTAAACTAAGGAATTCTTAGATCTAATGACCCAATTAAGTGGATTTATCCATCCACATGGAACATCCAGAACAGCTAATATTGTTGGGTAATTTCAAACAAATTTTAGCCCAAATTCAGGCATATTTAGGTCTGCAGCATTCAATTCATCTCCTAAAGAGAAATTTGACTATCACTAAAACTAGCCTCAAATAAATTTAATATACTCGAATAAAAATAAAATCTAGCTTTATTAGTAAACTTTATTTTATAGTTTAGAATTCGAAATTCGCCAAAACCTTATGAAATATTATGCGATTATTGACGATTATGGATATATTCTTAAAAATCAGACCAGGAAACCTGTTCTGGCATTTGCAGTCCGAGGTTCATAGGAACTTATCTATTTAGGTTCAGATTTTGTCAAATATAGCAATATACGGCCAAGCACGTAGAGGCAAGCATGTATGTATACGTATTGCAGCCAGTCTTGTTTATGTTACAGATTATCTAGCTCTTGCTTAGCGTCCAAATACCGAAACATTCCATGTAATATCGGTTATAATTCTTTATTTTTGTGCATTCATGTACTATGGTTGTTTTATGCACAAAAATATTGTTTTTATTCCTTACTTTTTCTTCTTTCATTTTCGATGGTTTTGTATATTATATATTTTATATTATATTTTATTTTATTTATATTTATGTTATTATTATTATTTATATTTATTTAATTATTTATTTATTATCTGTATTATTTATATTTATTTATATTAATTATATTTATATTTATGTTATTTATTTATATTATATATTATACATTTTATATATTATATATTTTATATATATATATATATATATATATATATATATATATATATATATATATATATATACACACACATATATATCTGTGTAAAAAAGAACATACAGAAGGTGAAAAAAGGTAGATGAAGACGGTTATTATAATTTCTCATTCATATATATATATATATATATATATATATATATATATATATATATATATATATATATATATATATATATATATATATATATATATATATAATTTATATATAAATATATATATATATATATTTTTATTGTATATATATATATATATATATATATCGTTTCAGACATTTCTAACGACCAACACTTATAGCCTCAAACTGTGACAACAAAACTTTCAGTCCTAAGTCCTTCGAACAATAGTCAATGCTCCATACTGTATAACCAACCTTGACCTTAATATCCCATTTGTTTCAGACCTAATTCTATCCAAATTCTCCGAATTTCACCAGAGCATTACTCATCATCCTAATCCCTTAACACAATTCATATCTAGTTTCCCCCATTCCTACAATCCTCCTTGAAGGTTGAAACGGCAGTGGCCCCGAGACCTTTTGTAAATATGTATTTTGGAGTTCTGGCAATAGTCAGATTCTCCACTCATGTTCTATGTCTGCGAATCAGTCTCCACAGGCTTTCAATGCCAGTGACGCGATTGAGTGATAAGCGCTGAGATATCATGGAATCATGCTTTTCCATTCATAAGTTGGGGGACAAGCATGGCTCGGGGTGTCCCAGGCCGATTGTAAATAGTGCCTGCGCTTAAGAAGTTATGTTTATTCTATTTCATATAAGTTTATTTATTATTTATTGTATTAAGTTTATTTTATTTATCCTTTTTTTTTTTTTTTGTAAGTATGGTATGAATGATTTCTTTGAACTTTATTACCATTGCCCCTGCTGAGACAGAATGTAATATTAATCAATAAACAATTAGTTTCTAAATAATATAAAAAAACTATTCCAATGATATTTTATAATAAGAAATAATGATACATATACAGTGTTGGTTTATGCATTGGATTATGAAAACATTAGAATGTAAGGGCAACCGAAAACTTTAAAGGTGTGTAAAAAGTCTTGTTCTATGTCTGCGAATCAGTCTCCACAGGCTTTCAATGCCAGTGACGCGATTGAGTGATAAGCGCTGAGATATCATGGAATCATGCTTTTCCATTCATAAGTTGGGGGACAAGCATGGCTCGGGGTGTCCCAGGCCGATTGTAAATAGTGCCTGCGCTTAAGAAGTTATGTTTATTCTATTTCATATAAGTTTATTTATTATTTATTGTATTAAGTTTATTTTATTTATCCTTTTTTTTTTTTTTGTAAGTATGGTATGAATGATTTCTTTGAACTTTATTACCATTGCCCCTGCTGAGACAGAATGTAATATTAATCAATAAACAATTAGTTTCTAAATAATATAAAAAAACTATTCCAATGATATTTTATAATAAGAAATAATGATACATATACAGTGTTGGTTTATGCATTGGATTATGAAAACATTAGAATGTAAGGGCAACCGAAAACTTTAAAGGTGTGTAAAAAGTATTAGTTCAAAATAAGTTTTAGAAAATAAGAAAATGTTTTGGATATTTCTCAAACCAAGCAAATAATATAAAAAATGAATAAATCGTGTTCAAATGTTAAAATATACATCTAATCAAAAGAATCTGTATAGTTTTTAATATTGTAGATTAATAGAAAAATGAAAGCTTGATGGCGGATGGTAGGAGTCCGAAACGTCTTAAAAATAAACATATATGTAGTAAGATATTTTTTTATTACTCTTTTTATTTATAAAAACAATATTTTTAGCTCAAATCTAAATTTTTAAAGTAGGATAAATAGACGGCCTACAGAAGTAGAACATATTGAACGGCGAGTAGTGACCTTTAAAAAGTGCCAAATCACTTGACAGAAAATCCTGCGTGTGAACGGGAAAATGACTTATTGGACGCCGTTCTCCCCGCTTCCCAGCGGCTCTGAGAAATCGCAAAGTAACCGCCTAATTGCACTACCATGACCTCCTGCCGAATGATTGAGGGATATCATCGTTTTTCTAAGATCTTCTTCGTCCCGCTTTACTATCTGTTAGTCACTACTGTTTTTTATTTTCTTACCATTTTATTGTAAAGTAAAAGAACTAGGTAATTAGTAAAAAAAAATATATATATATACAAGGAGATCTCATTAATTTTTCCGTTTTTTTATGCTACTAATAACCCTCAAATCCTTATATCATCTCCCTCTTTCTACCATGTTGATTACGGTACCATTTATAGAGGAAATTGGCCGACGTCCTCGAGATGAGACTGAAGAGCTTAATGAATTTTTTTATAAGATTTGTCTTCAGGGAAGCCAGACGTTCTTATATTCGGCTCACCGAAATGTAGTAGCTTTATCCTACTTTTCGAGGATCATACTTCTTTTGTGCGTTTCTGTTTCAATTCCAAAGAACAAAAAAACTTCTTGGTCTTCTCGTCGCTCTTTCTCATATTTATCCATGAATACAAATTAATATATAGATTATAACGTGTTTTATATAGAGTCTTTATAAAATGAATATAATTTGTCTCTATGTATATTTACTCATAATTATATTAATAAATAAACATAATAACGAATACAAGTAATACTAACTTGTTTTGATACAAATAAGAAACAAACTTTATTTCGTAACGTTTAGTACCAATTATCCGCAAATAAGTTACCAATTTTCTTCCTAATCATTTTAATCAGCACCTATAAGCCGAGACATATATTTCCCAGTAAAGAAATTCAATTTTCCTTTATTGTATAACTCCTTAATCGCCCAATTTGTTTTTTCTTATTACTAATTCTTTACCAATGCATTCCCTTAAACTTAGGATAGAAAACCTTATGCGCTCATAAAATTTGGTAAGCGCGGTTAAGGACTCAAAAATTGTTTTACTTGATCGGATCTAACTTGGAAAAACCTTAAAGCTAATATGAAAAAAGCTATAATAAACTAAATAAATTGAGATAAACCATTCATACTGGTATAATTTAAAAACATTGTGTATGAAATATGTTTACGTCAATCTTTTTATTTTGTAACCGAAGTCATATCAATGTTGGCTAACATATGGTTCAAGCATAAACAGCTCGTTTCCCTGGCCTCAAAGGCCAGGCGTTTTCAACTTTATCTCTCCATCAGCACTGACCATGCCGAAGGAGAGGATTCCATCGTGCACTTTTAGGACTGAGCTGGAACCCTTATAATCTTCTTCGTTTCCTTCACCAATGGGGCTGGCAGTATAATGGATTCCATCGCTTACAGTGTAGTTTACTTCGGCTTGGAGCAAGGGCTACCCATAGAAATTTTGGTTCTCCCGACAGGTTTAAGCTCGGGTCTCCACGTTCCAATACCCTAGCCGATTATTATATTATATCGACTTTTGTTATTTAAAAGTTGTAACTATCGACATTATCATCAAATCATTACTTAAAATAGACAAGAAACAATAGACAAGTGCATAAAAAAATTGTATGAGCTCTTTCCCGATCCTCCAAGTTCCGCTAAGGGTCAGGAACCCCAGAACGTATTCGGGTATTCGGGCCATATATGTATTGGATGAAAATGAAAATATGTATTGGTAGGGACCAATCAAACTACAAATTATCTTTAATAGGGTCGATCAATTTTTTTCTTCTTCCAATTGACGGATGATAGCTAACTAAACAAAAACGTTTTATCCCAACATTAACCGACATCTACTGGTTAACCCAGGCAGATTTATTGCCTGCCGTTCACCTTCGGCTGATTCATAGGCCGTGAATTGCGTGAACTCATTTAGCAGCCGAAATATTGCCTCGACAGTTTAATGGCACGGCTAATATCGGTGTAATTGGACCCAAATTGTTAATTATCCTCAATAATCATATTAATCCTCAATATGAGTGTCAAATATACTCGATCGAAACATTGGGCCTAAATATTGACTGTGCCTTGAGAATGTTCGTATTGACAAACGAGATTGATGTACGAATTTAAGCGGTATATCTGACAATTATTAATTAAAATGGGAATGGTTTTTCTATCTAAAGTGGATTTTCTATCTGACTTATAACCGAATTGTCATTTTAGCACTTACCGATAGGATTTCCTATGTTGTCCGCTTTGCCTTTTCAAAATGATTGAGTAGCTACTCGTATTGATGTAGCGGCTCAAACTAAAATGGTGGTAATTATTTCTTACATTCATTTCCCAATATATTATATATAGTAACTAATTTTACATGTCGGATGTAGCTTTATAGACAACAATATGTTTTTTGCAAGCGGAATAAGTGTACAATTTTTTATTGGTGTTGTATATTAATTTCAAAAATACACCTTTTCAATCGACCAAGAAAAAAAAAATCACCCCCTACACATAATTTAAGGTTTTACGGTTCAAGATATGTAAAATAGGGATGAAACTATCGAATAAATATATATATATATATATATATATATATATATATATATATATATATATATATATATATATCGAAATAGTAGCTCGATATATCAAAAAAAATATATTGATATTTCAATATTCAATATATCGATATCGATATTTTTAATCTTTTAAAGGGACACATACATATCGACATGTGCAGATATAATTAAGATACTGTATTTATAATATCGATATTTCTGTGCCGATATAATTAAGATATTGTTTTTATGTTATAAATATTTCTGTGCTGATATAATGAAGATCTTGTTTTTATAATATCAATATTTCTGTGCCGATGTAATTAAGATATTGTTTTTTTAATATCAATATTTCTGTGCCGATATAATGAAGATATTGTTTTGATAATATTGATATTTCTGGGCCAATTAAGATATTGTTTTTATATCATAGATATTTCGGGACCGATATAATTATGATATTCTTTTATGTAATATCGATTATTCACTGCCAATATCATTAAGATAATGTTTTTATTTAATTCATTTCCAGCAAGATTTAAATATCAAGAAACTGGCCATCTTCTAATCTTCCTGCAATTCATTTGGCATTTTTTTTTTTTTAATTTTATAGAAAAATTAGAGATATATTTAAACATCAATATTTTTATACCGAAATTATTAAGGTATCGATATTGCTAACCGATATAGATATCAATATCAATATTATCTTTTTCGACCTCCATTTCTAATACGCAGCCATTATAGATAGTAACACAAACACCACAACACAAATTTTTATGGTTCTTTGTTTGTCGAACTATTGTCCTTGTAGAATATTTTTTGAAAAAATTACGGTTTTCAATACTTAAATTTTAATATCGATATTACGATTTATCAAGAAAAAAAAATCGGTTAAAAATATCAATAGAGTTTTTAAAAAATATGGATGTATTTTCTATACGTAACATCCAAAAATCGAATTAAAAAAATTCGCCCTTTCGCGGCTTTTCACCAAAACTACTGGCCTGTTTTTTGAAAATTTGGCAGTCAACCTAGAGTCCACCTCGGAATGATCCTCGGAACTCGACATTACCATTTCGTTTAGAGATAAAAGCGCGATAGTCAAGCTATAAGTGAAAAGGGGAAGAATTATTGAAGAAAATTATTTAATTAATTAGCTGAGAGAACCTGACTCTTGCAAACATTTCGAAATGCACCAACTGCCAAAATACAAGGCCTATTCAAAGAAATTCTTCGAGGTTGAATTTAAGTATGAAATCAAATTAGTGCTTAAATCCCATTTAGATGGAAGAACTTTAATTAAGGCATTGAACACGTGGGTAGTACCAACTTTGGTCTGTTCATTTGGGGTACTAAAGTGGACAAAGACAGGTTTAGAAAGGTTAGATCGCCTTCAGAGTCCAAATGCTGTTTCAAGCAGAATCTACCCGAAGTCATCAGTATCAAGGTTATATCTTCCTAGCAAGATGGGAGGACGTGGTCTGATAAGCCTTTTGAAGTTATGTCGAGAAGAAAAAAATAATCTTTGAGATTATACAGCAAGTCATACCTCTAGCATTCTTTCAATTATTAAACCATTACATGCATTATTAGATGCACTTATTAGCATTAGACACTATTCTAAATCTAATACTTCGTAGGCTTATGCTGCTTTAACAGAAATGTGGAAAAATAAGATAATGTGGACGCCTTTATCATTCATTAACGGAGTAGAGACACAGGCATCGCTAACATCGGCATAAAAGTGGTAATATACATTCTGAAATTGAAGGATTCCTGTCTTATCCAAGAACACGTAATAGTCACAAAAGCATACAGAAAGCATATCTGCGGAAGGGGTATCTGTGACTTATACCGTTTAAATAAAATGGCAGTGGAGTACATTCAGCATGTAACTTCGGGCTTTTCAATATTGGCGAGTATGCAATACTTGCAGAGACATAAGAATGCAGCCGAAGCCATACCTCAGAAGATCTCACAGATTGCCCGTATTGCAAGTATCATCCGGAGCTAATCATCTCATACACAATGCCAAGTGGTTTTGGGATCATTATTTACATACAGATCACGCTATCCTCCACAATGGGCCTGACATTCTAATAATGGACAAAGGGAAGAAAACAGCGTTTAGCCCAGATATTGGAGTTCCTTCTGATGATAATTTATAGGGAAGTCACGGAAAAAAATAAATAAATATGTCGAGTTGGCTGAGAAGCTGAAACAGTTGTATGGCCTGAAGGAAAGCCTGATTCTACCGATGTTGATTTTATGTAATGGACTGATACAGGAGGAAACCCTATTTTCTCTGCGGGAACTGGACACAATATTATAAAATATTGTAATTTTTGGTTGACTAATATGTAGGCCATTTCATATGTGAAACATATAATATAATAACAATAATAATAATAATAAAAATCCAAATAAATGTTTTTTTGTTTTTTTTTATATTGGCACGCTACTATTACTATTTAAAATAGTTTAAGCATATTAAACTTTTGTTTCAAAGCTTGAAACAAATTAAAAACATTCGCATGTTATGCCTTTTATCTAGATATTAATTAAAGTTGTTACATAAATATTTTTTCAAAAAAATTGATGTGAAAATCAATATATATAAAAATTCAGTCTGCGTATGTATGTGATCGCAACACTCGAAAAGTAGTTGGTCGATTTTGATGCGGTTTTCACTATCATTTATAGAATGCCTTCCGAACGTTTTTATCCATTAAACATTTCGAAATGCTTTCCTTCAGGGGAGAAATGGGGAATATCTATAAAAATAATTGGCCATTTTGTAATCGTTGTCATGACTGCTTCATGCATGTAGAAGCAAGTTCACTACATACAAAAACATTTTAACAAGAGTTAAATTACTGTGTGAAAGCGTCATTTGTTAATAAATTCGGAGATTACGAAAATAAAACTGTAAAATCGTTTGGCAAATTTATTATATTTTTGATTCTGCTTCTAGAAAACGTCTAAATTAAATTCCTGTTGAGGCAGATTCTAAATAATGTAGTCGATGAAAAATTTTCACCCCTTTGGCCTTGGAATATTAACAGTTAAAATATTTGCTGGTAACCGGTTGTTTCGTTGAAAGTTCTGGAAGCCCCTTCCCTAAGAGTTATAATATTTGAAACGCATAAGTACAAAAGAGTCTAAATTGCCTAAAGAAAATATTTTCAGAATTCAAGTTTCAACTTGAATAATATTAACGGAATATGACTTAATTATAAAACACATTTTTTGATGATAACCTATGGTTGTATAAATAATGAAATAACATAATAATAATAGTAATAGCTTTTCTATAAAAAAAATGTTGTTTTTTTTGTAAAAATACTTATTTTTTCTTTCTTTCTTTCGTTCCGCATAGCCACGGCAAAGCAAGTCAGATTATTAAATTAAATGATGTATTTCCTCGGTGATTTTCAGAATCCATATGAACTACGTTGATCTACATGGACATTTAAAATATGTTTATTTGGTTAGATGCAGAGAAAAATGTGCTGGTTTCAACTGTGGCGAAGGAAGAGGGAGATAGTTATCATCGGTTATAAAAAAATGACACTCGTTGAATGTAGAGCTTATAAAAACATATGATGATTAAAACATACAATCAAACAGCTTTCATGTAAATATTTTTTTATTCTTAGTTGATTTGATCGCATTAAACAAAAATGATGGCTTAAGTCAAAAATATAAACGATGATTTCTTCAGGTTTCGTCCTAAGTTACTATTAATATGGCAATTAAGTTCAAGGTTAATACGTGATTAGTAACAACGTTCCAACAGGGAAAATATCTACCCACTTCAAAATTTACATTTCTTACAGAAGTGTGCACTTTTGAACTGATTTTTTTTTTTTTTTGTTTGCTTAATTTATGTAATGTTATTCCTTCGGATATCTGAAGCTACCTTTCTTACTCAGAGATCACCAATACATTCCAGACATTATATACATCTGACCAAAAGTTGAATCATCCAGGATTGAGATATTTTGAAACAGCTGCAGGTCCATGATAAAGATAAATTTCAGAGGCACTGTGGATTGGGAGTTACATAGGTATTCGTTTTTCCAGCAATTCTCTATAGCTGTACGCTGAACATATTATTGCCGACTACCACCAAAATGAAATGTTTGCTTTTCAGAGGCATTTTTCATTGTGTAATTTTCACTGAAATCACAATGAAGCAAAGCTTCGTCGTGATATAGATTTCGTTAAAAGTTTCACTGCCCTGTCAGTGTTTCCATTCCACTGCCATTTTTGAGGAACAGAATTTGTATGGTTAACCGGCTCCGAGCTTGTTACATCACAGGGGAATGAATCTGGATCACTTCGTGATTATTTTATTGTACATGTATATATAATTAAAAAACAAAATAAGCTGTGGAATAGATTTGCAAGAAGTAGAATCGAATTCTGTACGTCTAGGTACAGCGTCTAGGTAAGCCTGTCGGTCGTTAAGCAGTAAAAAATGTCATTTAAGCAGTTGACAATGCCAAGACATGTGGGCTTGTAGAGTGAAATGAAAAGAAAAATTACTTTGTTATTATGGGACTGATGTCCCTTTAAAACAATTTAGAAGTACATTTGCTGTTATCAGGGCAATGTTTTTAGTATATTTGGCCGTCATTTTGTTTGATAATATGTTTATTTTGTATACATATCCATGTATATTATGTATATATTACTAGTCTTAATGCAGTCCAAAATTTCAGGATTACTAAAATTGGTGATCCTTTGATCTTCTCGATTGCTTTGGAGTATGTTTAATAAAAGCGTTTGATTAAATTTCTGTTTCGATATATATGTATTTACGCGGAGGTCACATTCAAGAATATGAATCAAACTAGGATTTTCACGCTTCGCTAAGTGTAGCGTTTTACCTCTTTGTGGATTCACTTAACATACTGCTAACGAATACATCAGAAATTCCTTGGTATGAGAATTGCCTAGTTCCTCAGTTCCAGAGCAAGTAGATCACATCCTAGAAGTTAGCAAGAACTGATAATTGGACTACGCCATAATTGGATGTCGGTTCGAGGAGGCTGTGGATAAGTTAGCTCTGCAAACTGACGTCTAGTTAGGCCGTAAGTGCCGTCCCAGCAGCCAATTAGCTACCTTATTCCTCATGTCATAAAATAAAATATATATATAGTTTAGAGCTATAAATATATATTATGTTTCTATTATCTAGAATTTATTATGATATATTTATTATTTCTTATTAGGTCTCAAATAAACATGTATTAGTAGTTTAATTTTTTGTGAATTCTACAATTTGCTATCAGGTCAATAAGTATTAAATACATAATGATTCTCATATGAGTAAATAAATTTGAAAAAATAAATGTAAAGAAATTGCACTAAGGAAGTAGTAACTACAAAAATATAACGTAAACAAATTTAAAATGTAAACCAACCATGCATATTTACATTCAGCCTGAAGACCCACTTAAGTACCACATGTGGGGTGAGAAAGAAGGATCCTGGAAATCCCAGCGCTTCTACCCCTCTAACATAACGGGAAAGCTAAGTATGGGCGAATAAGCTGCAGTCGCACAGCAGTTTAGAGAGTCTGATTTCGTGGTCATATGTGAAATATTTATTTCGCTGTAATCTAAACTTACAGTGGTGGAAAGTGTTATGTATTAACACTATATTAACCGGCTTATACTAAACACTTATCAAAATATGAAAAGGATTAGGCTCTATGATTGCTGCTTCTTCTCAGTCATCAGTTGTTATTGACAGAGTCAAAATTTTCGGAAGTGAATGACATCCGAATTGTTATTTGAAAAAATTCTTTCTATTTTCTCCTCTAGATGGGCTCGTCATCAGCATAAAAGTTTTTTAATAATCAGATGCATATTTTTGCTCCATTTCCTTATATTGATTTTTAATTAACTGACTTACATCCTTTTTTTTTTAGATCACAGTCATAGGCTAAAATCTTGAGTATTATAGCATACGTTTGTTTTCTCACATTTGTATGCAATAAGTGAATCGATTGATTTGTAATTAATAAGTAAATGTATACATCAAAATCAATTGTTAGTTTACATTAGACTATTCATTTCTAAATGAAGTTAAATTGTATACTTAAGTTGGTCGAAAAAAAAAACTATCCAATGCCTAGATTTTAGTTTATTTTATAATTATACTTAGTTACATTGCTAAATTAGTCTTATAATGAAATATAATATGATATCTGCTCTCCCTCTTTTTCACCAGCCAAAATGTTCTGAGGAATTTATATTGTTCAAAGCTAATTAATTAAATCACAATTGAATAAGTTTTGAAGGCTTTCACCACTGACTAATGATCCCGAATTTGAGGTTTCTGAGCCGGTCAGGCCATGATCATTGGGTATTGAATAAACCACGGGTGCCCAACCCAAGGCACGCCTGCTACAATGTGGCACGCTGGGGCTACGCTATTGGCACGCGATCGGCTAGTAAATTTTAAGGCGGTTTTAAATTTTATTAAGATGAAAGCTTTTTTTGTACAGATGATAGTTATTAACTGATTCCATTATGTACCATAAGAGGGGGGGAAATCTCCTATACTATATAGAAATAATTATTGTGAAAGACAATGAGCAGGGAGGGAGGTACAGTTGTGGCACGTCTAAATATGGGGGACCATTGGTTGAGGCACGCATAATAGAAAGGTTGGGCAGCCCTGAAATATCCTCCTACCCCTTGGGTACCTCCCTTCCCAGCCTGCTCGAATGATTTCCTTTATATTGTTTTTGGAAGTATAAGTCGATAAATTAAGTAACCGGTGGCTAAAATATTTTTTATATACATTGAAGAATGTAAGTGAAATAATTTAATGTGAAAAAATGACAATTTTTACAGTAATTTACTTAAGCTTA
The DNA here is from genome assembly GCA_948150685.1 of Rhaphigaster nebulosa. Classification (NCBI taxonomy): domain Eukaryota; kingdom Metazoa; phylum Arthropoda; class Insecta; order Hemiptera; family Pentatomidae; genus Rhaphigaster; species Rhaphigaster nebulosa. The sequence goes on along the minus strand of OX411306.1, from coordinate 93,686,601 downwards.
TTTGCCTTAATTTAATATAGAAAGTCGTTTTGGTTTACCTCTATTTTCGCTCAATTCTGTATTTGCTATCTTAAAACTCTAGCAAATTTATTTGCGTTACACAACAATTACAAGAAAAATTTTCTTATTTTAATTGTGAGGATGCAAAGAATAATACAAATATTGAAAGTGTAATATTTAATAACAAGTACGAATAAAATACAGAACAAATTGTCGACTCTGTAAAATAAAATAAAAATAGGCACGCTAAGTAAATATAAGATAACCGAAGATAAAATGAAATTTAAATTATTCATTGTCTTTTGAAATGTTTATTTTTTTTTTATTTTCTTTTTGTTAGTTACAATGTTTGGATTTTGATCTTTGATTTATTCTGATTTTGAAATAAACTTTACCAATGTATCATATTAACTAAAGGTTGTGGGTATCCTCTGAACATAAGGAAAAATGAAATTCATTTATAAATAAAAATTTATCCTCATAATTCTCCCTTCTCTCCCTCTGCTTGCTTGAGTCTTGAGTTTACTCACTCATCTTGAAACAAATGTATCATTAAGAGAAATGCGTCTCTAGAGCTGTGCCGTCTAGAAATATTTCCTGAAGTGGACACCAATAATCCTTTTATTTAGGAACATGTCTAGATAGGACTTCCTCAGTTCCTTGGTCAACCCAGAGATGGCAGCAGGGTCAGTTTTCTTGGATTTGGCAAATAGTTTATTAAAAATAAATTTTCTTCCCTTAACAGAGAGAGTTCCATTTTAAGACACTTATTTCTGAATATACTCAAGGAACTTCTCCATTTTTAAATTATTTTCTAAAAGGCGACGAGTAATCAAAATCGCCTTCAGTAAAATGCTTATTGGAAAGTTTCCAGTTTTCCGTCCTAATTGTCCTTATCCATTTTTCATTTTCACCTGGGTATTTTGGAAAATAGCAATGGAGAATCGGTTATTTAATTTTAAAAATGTTTTCTGAGTGTGGATACAAGTAACATTTTTTTTAGATTAATTAAACGATGGCCAATATTTGGTTGTTGATAACTTGCCGATTAAAATAGACCTTCGCATTAGATTCTTTGTCATCGTTCTGATTGTTGAGTAAATGGTACGCATGTACTCGTTATATAAGTCGCAATTAAACCGAGTTGACACAATATTAAATCTCAAATAAATAAAAACAACAAGGAGGTGGTGAGCACGTTAACAGCAAAGAAAACATATTTGATGTGAAAATTGGTTGATACTCGGATGGAGGTGCGTTGGCATATTCCTCTTCTCATCCACTCTAGTTTATTCTCTACTCGGTGGTCATGATACAAGAACGTAGCCACAACCAGGAATTAAAATTTCATAATTTTACTATTTAGTTTTATTATTAAAAACTATATAATTTCAGGAGTTTTGAGGGCATTTTTTATTTACATCTTATGTTCATGTTTTATTTTGATTTATTTTATTCTGATGTTAACTATCTGGTTTGTTCTCAGTTAGATCTTTGACCTCCACCTCTTATCGTTACGTATATGTAATATTATTTATGATTTCAACTTTAAACTCTTTTAAATAGCTTCTGTATACTTATATATGTTTTTCACACCTCTATAATTCCAATTTGTTTATTTATTTCTATCATAACCTATATTGTTATCGTGCCTAGTTTTCGTCGCTCCCAAGCAGGCCTATAACAGAATATAGGAGGGCTTGGCCAAAAGTCGAAAAATTAATTATATATTTTAAAAACTTAATTCTTTACAAAACCTTGGTACCTGAGCAAACAATAATTAACAGATGTGTACACACAAAAGAAGTGAATTGCTGTGGTTTAACTACACCGATATTTATATGACTTAATTAAGTATGAACTCTGCTGCGAGTGGTGAGTTATTTTTACTATTCTTTTAGCAATTAAGAAGATTTTATTTATTACTTCAAGTGTCCTTGTTTTTTAAACCAAAAAACTAGCTGCAACAATTCGCAACTTTTTCTTTTATTAATGTTTTTTTTTCAAACGAAATAACAACTATTCTTTTATAATCAAGTAAGGGGAAATATAAATTACTTCTGCTCCTCTTTCGATATGATCTCAACCACATTTTATTTGGCTTTCAAGAAGAGAAATTTTCGAAACTGAAAATGTTTCGAATTTTAATGCTAAAAAGAAAGGTTTTATCAATTTTGTAATATAGGAGAGAGAAAAAAAATGTCCTTAATCCTCGTGAATCCAAATTATTATTGTTTTTCATTTATGACATAAAACGTCGATGACAAAAAGCTCGTTGAATTTCAAAATAGTTTCCAGAACAAAAGAGTAAATGACTGGACCGAAAAATACAGTTTTTGACTAAAAACACACGCCAAGATTATTTATTTTTAAAGGTAACGATAGACCTTTAAAAGATTTTGGTGATGTTAGTTATAATAAACGAATTTACTTTAAGAAGAAAAATCTCTATACATCTTATCCTATACATCTACATCTTAGCCCCTCTTATATGTATATATATATATATTTATATATCCAAGGTTCCGTTGAATTAGTAAGAATAAAAGCCAAGTTTTAACAGGATCCTCCCCAAGGCCTTACCTAGTCCTTATCAGCTTCGAACTGTAGGAAAGTTTTATGACGTTTTTGGGTAGAGGGGCCGACATCCCGGATCTCGGTAAGAGGGGTGAGGAACCCCTTGGGATAAACAGAAAGTGACATAAAGATGAGTCGGGAGAGTGGTATAACACTTTTACCTACTCTCTGCTTTTTATCTCGTAAATTCCATCATGTACAGAAGCTAAAAACCTCTAGCCTTTATTTAGAATTATTTCGAAAATTTAATATTTTCACTTGGCCATTTGTGCTAATTCATGCTCTATAAGACGTGAAAATACAGAAATATAGAAAAATCTTGGTTCGTGTAACTCACATTATCATTTAGCCAATAATGATTCATTTTGCTATGATTTTTATTATTTATAATATATTTTCTATTCATACTAATCTGCTTAAGTTTAAAAAAAAAAACAATTCTACTTTCATTTTAATTTAATGATTTCCTAAATATCAACTCACAGTTCATTGATTAAGAAATCATACCTAAAAATCACAAACAATAACAATATTAGGGAAGACTGGCTATTTGGCATAGATTTAGGATTTTAATTTTTCTATTTTTTTGGGCAATACTTTTAGCGATTCTGGTGAATACGGCGGATAGTTTAACTCTTTGGCTACAAATCATGTACATACATGATTACATAAATGACTATAATGACAAAAATGACTATAATGATAAATAGAATGAATTGAATAGCGTTGTTCGGAGCTATGCTCTTTCTTATAATTAAATTAAAAAATAATATATTAAATAAATTATTAAAACAATTGAAAAAATAATATTAGTTATTATTACAATTCTATGGTTTATTATTTAATTTATACAATACAGTAATAATAATAATATGGGGAACCTTAAATTTTGAATGATAATTTTAGTGTGCTGCCAGACAAAATTATTGAGAGCCACTGATCTACATATTAATTCCATTATTGACTTTTAAGTTCGTCTGATTTTTCTATTTTCTAAAATTTGTACGCATATGTATTTAAGTTTTCAATAAACACGAAGGAATCCTGTTAAATCAGCATCATTTCTAAATTTTCTTAAAACTTCAAAAATGTGAAAAATTAATATTTTTATATTTTAATTTTATTCGTTTTTATTAATATTACAATTTTTATTGAAAACGACATTCCGAATATTCTGTCAGTTTCAAGGCAAACTATTGAAAATCGTCGACAAACATATGTAACAGTAGATACGTAAAAATATTATCCTTCAAGCTGAACAAGTTGTTCGTAGTACAATAAATATATTATACGATTTTCAAATGCATATTTTATGCTGTGTTGATTTGGGAAATATACGTTACAAGCAAGAATTTAAATTAAATAATTTTTTTTTTTTTGAACAATGATAATTTTAAAATTATAATAATAATGTTGATACAGGAAAAGAAAAAGAAATAATTTCAAAAATAAAAAGTCCATTAAAATGATCATAATCGTGTAATAATTCTTTGAAGAAAAAAAAAATTCCTTGAAAATGTGAAAGGACTGTAACGATTGCTTATAAGAGAGCCATGGGTACGGTTCCATTCTTAACTTTTCAATAAACCTCCCCCACTCCTTTGATTTCAAAAGCACTTCAAATATTGTTAGCCTTTTCAACTTTGTACAATGGTCGATGTTGCTCCAGGTATCCTCTTGTTTGGATTTCTCTGATCTCTATAGTCCGTCGAATTCCCTCCTCACAAGTCCCATGCCTAATTAAAGGCTACGAATTCAATAACCCTTATTTACAGCTTAAGGAGCCATTGCTTTTAAAATGGATCTTCTTTTTAAGAATTACTGATAGATCAATTCAGATGAATCCACGTGTTTTCATGTTCCTCTGTAGTTATTGCCAAAAATCTTAAATGAGAGGCAAATATTACCTTTTATTAGAGGAGGAGAGAGGGGGAAGAGAGGGAGGAGAGAGGGAGGAGAGAGGAAGGGAGCGGGAGAGAGGGGAGAGAGGAAGGGAGAGAGAGAAGGGAAAAGTAGAATAAACAGAGAGAATATATTAGAGTTTACATTAGATTAATAAAGAGATTTTCTCTCAAGTACTCACACAGATTTACAAGAGAGGAGCCAAGTCGAAACGATAGGTCAATAATTACTTATTCGTTAAAAATGAAAGTATTAAAGACCTACTGGATGTTTGAGTAAAGAGACGACACGAAATTGGAAGTGACCATTGTTTAGTTAAAATGGATAAAATTTGGAGGAGTAAAGAATATTCGGTCATAGAATTGACAAAATGAAGCCTAGGCTTAGTTCAAATGATGATGTTGGATTCCAAGTGAATCCAAAATAATGGTTTCTTCCATGCTCTGATGCTGGTTCTTTTCATCTCTCAGATTCTCCAAAGCATTACTTGTAAATATTACTCGTTATTAAAAGTAATGACATAAAAAAAAAAAAAAAAAAAAAAAAAGATCGATAAAGTATAATAAATGGGAGAATATAGAATAACTAATCATTCTTTCAATTTTGTAGTATAATTTGGTTGTCAAATATTATTTTAAAAGACTTATTTTTAGATTATAATATAATTATATTTACAACTGGCTGATGATGATTTACTGGGATATGTTAACATTGGTTTTACTAATAAATTGTGAAAGATTAACTTAGTTTGAGTTTGGGAATTTTAAATCTGTTAATTATATTAACAGTTCAATCTACTGCTGCGCCACTTGGGAATTTTTTTATTATATTCATCTGATTTTTGAGCTTTCACTTTCATTCCCTCTCACTATTCGTTCAACTCCTTTTACGCGTTTTCTAACAATTTTCAATTTCTCTGTCTGGCACATTATTAGTAATTCCTTGATAAAGAGAAAAACAGAATGGTTCACTTACAATTAGTCGTGCGCCTGTTAGTGAATTTTTTTTTTCTATTCTTCAGTTTGCTTGGCTGGTACGTCTGTTGTTTATTAGATTTTTTTTTTTTTATTATCTCATTTTTATTTTCCTACATCTCATAACCATGTAATAATATGTAATTAATAATATTATTTTCTTTAATGTTAAGGAAATTAGTTGAAAATGAGGTCATAGATTTGGATGCGCCTGCTGAAGAGGTTAATAAATTTCTTATATTGACGAAAAAAACTGGTCTATAGTTCGAATAGAGATAGGTAATTTCTAATGTTTTTTATTTAAAAAGCTGGAGACCTTCAGCCATCTATAAAAACATTTTTTATCCGTAATACATATTATAGGTCACCTTTTATTTTAATAAAACAAATTTCTTATAATATCTCAATGACCTTTCTTATAATTAAATAATCTGGAATTAGACCTGGTTTACCAAAGAATGGCTCGCTCAGCCTTTTGAGCTAAACGGATTTGCTACTTGATTAAAGAAACGATGAAAGTCTCTGTGTGCTACTTAAAAGGATTAGAATATGATGTGACATATACGAATTATACCTTTCATTTTTATTTACTGAAGAATCTGAATTAATATTATTCTGTGGACCAGGTTGACTCTAGAGCAATAGAGACGAGAAGGGTAAAGAGAGAGGAGGTGAGTGGTGGATAAAGGAGAGACAAAGGCGGATGAGAAGACTGGGATCCAGCGGCGCCTTATATACTCGATTAGCTGCCATCAGCTCGTTGCTAATTTCACTTTCATCTCGGGGCCTTTCATCTCAGCGCCTGTCCTGCCTAGGGATCAGGCCTCCATTGCTAGGCCCGGGTTCCTCTTTTCTTTCTTCTATCTTGATGGAAGGCTCACTCGAAAGCAACGAATATGAAATTTAAAAAAAAAGTTTGTCTGATGGTCCAACAGTCATTGCTTGCATAACTTCCCAATATATAATTACTGACATAATATAAACATAACACAAGACAAGATTTCCGTCAACTGGTCGGTTTAGCGCTGATCATCTTTTTAGAATTTCGTTCACCACCTGTCCCAGCAACTTTGAACGCTTATTTCTTCAACCGTCGCACATTGGCATATTGGAGACGTAGTCAAGAAGTTGTTGAAAAACTGCATTAAACCGATCATTTTTCAAGCTCATCAAACTGTAATCGAATAACTAACTTTCCTCCACTTTAGTCACTTCTTGTAGAGTCAATTAGAACTCACAATGAGATATAATCCGAATTTCAAGTCTCATAATCATCCGTGGTAGTTGTTTCTCATAACTACTAAATAGTGTGTTTTCATGTACTTACTTTATTTTAAATATCATTTTATTAATTTACTGTTTACATTGCTCGTTAAGTATATTTATGAAGGCTGTTTGGGTAATTATTTTTTTTTTTAATATTATTGGATAATATTTATGAATAATAGATGTTTTTATGAATGGATCGTGTCTTGTCAGGTTAAATTTTGATTATATATATAAATATAATATATATATATATATATATATATATATATATATATATATATATATATATATATACACATAATATTTAGGCCAGTAATAACCATTATATACAAACAAAAAATCTTCCACCATCTTCCGCCATTTGGTTTTTTATTACTTCAAATATAATGAATACAAAAATACAAATAAGGTAAGTCGGGGTAAATGTATATCCGGGGGAAGTGCATGCATGGAGAAATTATTTCACATTTATTTTGTTTGGAGAGCTTCCATCTATGGAAGTTTTGCTATTCACTTCAAATTACCAGAAAAGACAGCTCTCCCAGCAAAATCGATTTGAAATAAATCCGCATACATGCACTTGTCCCGAAAATACATTTACCCCGACTTACCTTATTTCAACTAAGAAATTTTGATTGGTATTTTCTGCTAGATTCTAGAATGAAACTGTCTAGAATTACACCTCAAGAAAATAATATGATGTCCTGATAGAATTCAAAACAATGAAAATGAAAATGAAATATAATACCAGCTTTCATTAATGGAATAAAAACTCATATAAATTATTAAATGCCGTTTAAAATACTTTCCTTATCAAGGCTATTCCAGGTAGTAGGGGTAGAAAAGCAAAGAGAAAGCTTAAAATAATTTAGTCCGGTTTTAAGGCTCAAATATTCCTATGTACGCCACGATGATATTACTTCAATAATCGTAGCCGGGGGTATGCCCAGCATTTTCACATTGTTTAATCTTCTGAATTCTCCATTTTTTTCAAAGAGTTATATCTGATAAAATTAAGGAAAACCTTAAAATGTATAATATAAAAAATTGATCACAAGAAACATAAAAATGTAAATCCAAGGAACGAGTTCAGTATGTCAAAAAGATACCTTAAAAAATAGCTCAAACTGACAAGAGGAGTGCACGTGTGTCCGTCGCCGATTTTAATCAAAGTTTTTTGGATGATTCTACATTGAAAAAAAGTCGAGCCATATCTACTGTTTTGTCCAATGGGTCCTAGGATGTGAGGATAAAAATAAAACATGCTGAAAATGCTTCATTTTATATCTCTTATTTGAAAAATGATATTGACATGGCTTTTTCAACTAAACATTCCCCTTTTAGAGCATATTAAACGAAAAATATAAAGATTAAAAAAATAAATAATTTTTGGTGAAATAAATTTTAAAAAGTGTTTAAATTATGAGTAAGCTAGCTAAATTTTTAGATTTTTTCACACTAAAAATCGTGGAAGATTTGGATTCAGCACATAAAAAACCTTAAATCCTTATTGTGTTAAAAAAATCATCGAAATAAAAAATCCAGTACGGAGTATGCTCAACAGTTTTAAAAACCACAAAATTATGTTTGGGCTTGAAGTTCTGTACCTCGTCTTCAAACTTCTTTACCCGATGTCGACGTTCTTGGACTCGTTAAGAAGGGGAAAGTTATATCTTCCCATACATATAAAAAACAATAGCATTATCTTGAAAAAAAGGTGATTATCATATAAAACAAAATTGAAGTATTTTGCGGATAACGTTGGTTTCATAGTTACAGCAAATCGGGTAATCTAAGAACCTTTACCGATGCCCTAAATTTGGATCGCATTGTTGAAAGGGTTTTTGAAATTATTTAAATCTGTAACAAAAATTTGACTCTTTGTAAAATTTCTAGGCCAACAATTTTTATTTTGATATTCGCTCGAAAATTTGAATATAGGTTTTTTTTACAGTGCTAAAAACGTATCTAATATCATGAAATATTAAATTTTACACTTACGTCACAGTTAAAAACATTATGGTTGAAAAAGAAATAAGAAAAAGTAATATTAAATATTAAAGAGGCCATTTTTTATGAAATAATTAAATTGTGTTAGAGATTGATAAATTATTTGAGGACTTCCCTGTAAATGTAACAACAAAAATGAAACATCTATTTCTGAAGTTTGCAAATAATGGAGGAAACGCTCACATATCATGAATCAGTATATTGCTTTATGGATTTAAGGAGCAGCTCACCATTTTAAAGCAGGTATACTGATATACTGTAATACTGATTGACATGTGTAATTTAATCAAAGTTAGCGGCTCATAGTTTGTAAACAATTTAAAACAGGTTCCAATACTGATTGACAACCGTAACCCAGCTGCTTGATGTTTGACAGCAAAATATCCCTAACCGAGCAGGATTTACCCACGAAAATAGTCCCAACAAAGAGCTTTGCATGAGGAAGGAAATCGTAGTAGGTTGAGGGTATTTGTGAGCCAAAGACGGAGACGCAGGGTCAGGGCAATTACACAACAGCTGTCCTTCAGGGCGTGATCAGCCTATTCAGGGCAGGTAGGGCCGCAGGGGGCTGGTCTCAACCGCACGCAAAAAATGTCCCTTCTGACCGACAGCCGTTTAGCTCTGTCGTGCTACCAAGCGTGTTTCCGCTATGGGTGTGAAGAGGAATATCATAGGGCCCGCAATCTTCCTCCAGGGGTTGGTTTCTATGTCCTTCAAGATTTATAAATTATTGAGGGATACTCTAAGATCTTAGGAAAAATCGTACATTCATGTAATTACAAAATAATCGTCGGAAATTGAAAATAAATTTTATGTATCTTAAAACTGTACTTTCTCTTAAAATGTTATTTACCAATAACGAATAGAAATTAAATTTTCTTATTTCTTTTTTCTCCAATTTAAATAATTGAGTAAAATATTCTTTCCCATATATAAACAACTATAAATAGAACTACCTATATAAATAAAATTAGATTGAAAGTTAATTATTATCTACATGGATATTTAAAAGGGATGAATTCTTGTCATTTATCTGTGGCAACATTAAACAGTTCGGTCTGCACATTAAACAGTCTGCTGTCCCAAAACTAGAAAGTAAGGATTTAAGAATTTATTATACGTGGTCCGTTACGGATGTTAGCCCAAATTGTGAAATAATTCTATTTAGGTCTTCTTAAATAGTTTTATTAACCCTCCAACAAGCGCGCTGGGGTATGAAGTATGCCACATTGGGATTTTTCATTATATTCATCCGGTTGTTGAATTTTCACTTTCATCCCCTCTCTCTATTCGTTCATCAACCCTTTTTACGTATTTGTACACGAAATTGTATAATGTACATTTTTTCAGTCTCGCAAATAATTAGTCATTCCGTGAAAAAGACAAAAACATAGTGGTGCATTTAACATTAGTCGCGCGCCTGTTTGTAATTTTTTTTTTTTGTATTCTTCAGTTTGCTTAGCTTGTGAGTCTTTTCAGTTTTTCATTTCACCTAAAAAGGAAAATATAATATCTTCTATATTGATTATTTGAAGAAATAAGATCAATTTAAGTTGATCATTTTAATTTTTGTTTATAGAAATATTTAAAAATTTTGAGATTCAAAGTTCAATTGGTATTTAATTATTTTTCATTTTTCAGTATATTTTCAAAATCTCAGTCGTCACTCTGGCCTTGACCGGTGCTAGAAGCCTTAATAATATATTAAAATAAAACTTTTGCCCCCTTAATAAACTCTTTCATGTATTCATTAAAAAATAAAATTTTAAAAAATATATTTTTGTTTGGGGATAAAACGTTTGATGTATTTTCTGTAAATTTTGCTAAAAAGCTTTTTTCAAAAGACGACGCACAGTGATCAAAAGTGAAAACAAAAACCTAAATCGCTATCATCTCAAAATGCCAATTAAAGTAGTGAATACTATCATTTTAGAATAGTTCACGTGCCCATTTCCAAGATTACGAGAGAAAATGGTGTTTTTACGGGTGTATTTGCTTACGACAAACACTTAGCTATGAATAAATAAATATGAATAAATCATATTCATCCATAGTCTGAAGTATGGAATTTGATGTCAAAATTCTGAGTCACTTCATTTCTACAAATTTAACTATGAATTTCCAACGAAATCTTGGCACATCTATTTCGCACATATGACATTTGTAGGTGGTTGAAGGGCTTTTTATAGGTATTTTTTGTACTTTTTTTAAATTGTTTAAATAGATTTTTTTAAAAGTGTGCATCTCTTGAGCGCATTGTTTTGGCTTCTATTTACGTGAGGAAATTGTATCCAGCTGTGTAAATTTTTGAACTTTGCTATTTTTATTTTAATTCGTAAAAGCATAGTTCTGACTGAACTTACAGAAAAAGGAATCTCGGTGGAAAGTTTTGTAATTTGCTCATTTATATTTATTAGGGTGTTGATTACAAACTTCAACTTTTTTACCTTAAGTTTTTTTCTGGAAATATTAAAAAAAATGCAAAAAAAAACAACTAGTTTTTCTACATTCTATCTCATAATTTTATTGTCATGAAATTTCTGAACTATATGTACAATTGCATAGATGGTATAGCATGCCTAATAACATCCAATAGATTCTTCTACTTGGCAACACTAGGCGCTATTTAACATACTGAGATGTTCACGAAAAAAAAAAACCCAGGAAGTTAGGAAAAAAAAACATTGAGATTATCATACTAGAGTACTCCCAAAATTTCAGCAGGGTCGCTACCAATGAAGATGACATCAACATCATCAAGTGACATCCAATGCTTTTCTTAATAAATTAAAGCCAACCAAAAAAACGCGAATTTTCAATCTCCGTGATGTTCCTGATATAGTTGTGCAAAATTATTTTTTTTTTTATTTATATATTTAATTTATATCAAACATAAAAATATGTTAATAATATCTTAAAAATGTTTAAATGATTATTTTTTAGTAAAATTATATTTTATTAATGTTCATATAATTTTTTTCAACTGTCCCTTTTATAAACTCAATTATATACCATATCTTTTGAATTACATCTTAAAATGTATAATTTCTATTGAATCAGGGTTTGCAGCATTTTTAAAAAATACAATAAAACAATCTTCTTATAGAGTTATTCAGAATAAGTCAAGATGATATGCTATTTTTTTTCGAAAAATGGCCGGTTTTTGGCCAAGTGCGCCTTCGATATGTTCTTTTATTTTCATTTCTTGTTTAGTTATGCTCATTATTTTGTTTTCTTTCTTTTATCTTTATTTTTTAATGTTAATTGTGCATTTGTATAATAAAAATGTAAACCAAACATTGCATATTACGCTGGTTTGCATGGAATATGCACATTTTGTAAATGAACTCGATCTGCACAGGATTACTGTGCAGGAGAAAAAGAAGAAACATATTGCTAGAAGAAGTGTATAGTTCAAGACTAAAATTAAAAAAAACTGACAAAGAAAAGGAAAAACAAACTGAATTAAAAATTCAATTGTCCACGCTCTACTCAAATATGTTTTTTGCCGTCTCACTTCAGTTCTAGTTTTTTTAATTTTATTAATTTATTTTTTGTTTTATAGGATGTCTGTAATGTTAGTTTTGAATTTATTTATGCGATTGGTGTACATTCATGTGTGTGAGTTCATTATGAATACTCACGTTTTCATTGAACAATTTTTCCCAGCTCGTTTCATCATTCTATCGTATTTGTTCCTAAGTTACTATCAATAAATAATTGTTTTTATTTGCTAAAATAAAATTAGCTTAGTTAGTTAATTAGGTAATGATTGAAGTTATAAAAATATAAATTATTAAAAAAATGATAACATTCGTTTTTGGAAATTATAACCTGTTACGCTAATGGCAATTTGATTTTTATTGACAGGCAGCTCTTGGAACACTTGAAATGGGATATTCGTATTCAATTGGTTGTTAGTCCTGGAGAAATGACTAAACGGAATCGAAATGGATAAAGCGGCGATCATGGCTACGGGACTAAGCTTATTATAGGGGAGTTTGCATCTTGATTGACTCTGATCCCTGCATGTGGGGTTTCTCCCCTCCTATCCCTTCCCCTCCCCACCCCCCAAGCGGTATTATACCTTTTTGGGGGTGAGTCGACCCTCCTTCCTTGCTATTTGTTTTTCAAAGAGTTTGGGTTTTTTCCCAGGGACCGCCTCACAATGGTACCTTTTTCTTAAAATGGTCAGGAAAAAAACTGTCGTATTCGTTGGCCCTATTCAGTATTCACCTGTAATGTGTTTTTTTTTTTTTATTTCCCTTTTTAAATTTTTCCTTTTTTTTTTTCTTTTTTTTATCTTCTGTCTTGAGGAATTCGTGGTTTAATAGGTCATTTCCTTCATAGTTCTATTTCGGAAGGATGGAATTTGGTTTCTAAGCTATTTACTAACCTGCTCAAACAGCGGTGCTCTTTACTAGAGCGCTGTCCAAACAGCTGTACAGATGAGGCGCGGCGGTAGGTTATTTGCACTCTTTAAGTGATGAATACTATACGTTTCAGCTCTCACTGCTCGGATTTTTGTAGTCAATACTTCTTGAAAAGTTTAAAAGGCGATCGCAATATGTGACAAGATAGGTTATGTTCGCTGATAATCTACTGTTACTATTGTTAGGCCTAAAGTTTTTTTCTGTTTTCACTTCTATGTTGAAGGTTTTGAGCTGGGGTGCAATTGTTAGGCAAACCATTCCTGTATGGTTAATGAACCCTGCAAGCAATGGCTTTCTTAACATTTAAACTGTTGCTTGAAACTGCTGTTCTTTCTTCTGAATTATATTTCGTACTGACGATTTCGTTAGTGTTTAGTATACAAAGTATACTTATATAATACGTATATAAGTATACTTGTATAGAAGACAGTTCCGAGTGAGATTGGCAGGGTTCTAGTGCATTTCACTTACCTTCCATCACTCATAATGAAATTCGGTAACTAATTGAGTTTTTTTTTTTTTTGGAGGTAGCAGCAAAGACGTTATATATTTGAAACCTATAGAGATGTCATGTAAGACTTAGTTCATGAGTTACATTTACAACTTAGTTCATGAGCTACATTTACAACTTAGTTCATGAGTTACATTTACAACTTAGTTCATGAGCTACATTTACAACTTATTTATCGTCTAATACAATTTTGTTTAAATTTATTTGAAGAAAATACAACAAATTGATAGCCATCCTAAATAATTTATAAATATCATTAAAATCCCTTCTATATTAGCGTACATTAAAGAGAGGCAGAAGAATAATTCAGTGCGAAGAAAATTCATAGGGAAATTAGTTGAATATTAAAAAAACAAAATGAATATGCTATTATTTTTCTAATTATTGTTATTTATTTTATTCAATTTACCTACTTACCTAATGTACCTACACAAATATTGAAAAATTGTCAAATTTTCAGTTGTGCCGGTCTTCTTATAAGGTAGCGAGATCTATATGGATCACCCACTAAAATTGTAGGAAAAAGATTAACATTTTTGCAATCATTCGCAGGGTATTGTTTATTTCTAACATTTTTCTTTTATTGAATCACATAAGATTTTAGAGAAGCCCTCAACTAACCTCAAGGAATAGAATCTCACTTAAGAGAGAACTCTGGATGATTTAAATTCAAAGGAAAATATTGAAAATTTCAAATTACCTACAATGCCAAATAACGGTGCTCTTTTTATACGTATCTGCAGTAAAGTCAAAGTTTAAGATAACCATGCTCGGTATTGTTGTTTTCGTTCAATTTGTAAAGATATTTTCTTAATAAAAAGGGTTGTTTTTTCGTCTTAAATTACAATCTAAACCTATGATTTTTTCTGTTCATGATGTGATATCAAAGTAACCTGTTAATGTGTTCTTTAATTGTTAATGAATTTTTCAATTTTTTTATAGTACGTTCCTACGTTTATATCTTCAATATTTACTGTACGAAATTCTGGGCTTTATATATCTGTTAACATGTTCTGTACCTGTTTTCAAATTAAATCCGTTCCGGTTTCATGAAATAATATACTCTAAATATTTGTCTGAATGTTAATTTAATTTCTTTGCGATATTATTAAAATTAAATTAAATCTGAATATAAAATAAATAAATACATTATAAACTCTATGAATTACAGAAGAACAATAGTGAATCTGTGTTTTCAGTTCTGAAGTTGACTTCTATACAAAACTAATAGATCCGTTTGTCCGTGCGTTTTAAATGAACATTGATTGACTAAATTGTTGTTGAATCAATATTTTCAGCTAGCCATTATCATCTATAATTGATTTTGCTGTTATAGAAGATATGTTGTTAAAGAAGCTTTATAATATGCTTATTGGCTGCTAGGGAGCTCTGAAAGGAAGTTCACAGTCATTGATCATTGCGGTTGATAGACGAATCCTGGCTTTTCGCTTCAGTGAACCAACCAACGTTGCCCAGCAAGATCCAAAACTAAATCCTTGTATATCCTATTTACGGAAAATATAAACATATACCAAATAAAGAGAGTTTTGAATATAATAGAAAATAGCTGGTGTGTCCTCTCACACGACTTTTCGCTTTGGAATAAATTGAAATAAAATAATATTTGCAATATATAATATTAGTCCTACTAAATTTATTTTTTATTTCATATTTAGTTTTGTAAACAATCAAACTATCTTTCAAGTAAACATCTAGAATATTCCATGAAATGCATAATTTTGGAGTTATAAAACTAAACTAAGGTGAGCCGATGTGCTTAGGAATAATTCCATTCCATGTGTGAAATAATGTATGAGAAGTATATAAAGTTCAAAACGCTATATCTCTGCTAATACTGGACCGATTTGAATGATTTTTGCTTCGACTTGTAGGGAATTTAATTTCCATTCAAATTATTTCATATATATTGTAAAGATGTATACTTTTTAAATTATGCGCGAATAAAGTTTTCTTTCCTTCATAACCGCGCTATATAAAAAAAAAAAAAAAAAAATACAAGTGCTTTAGGGGGTAGGTTTTAGGAAAGTTTCATCAAAATCGTTCGAGCCGTTTTGGCACTACAGTCTACTGAAAAACATGTTTATCGGGTATTGCGCAGCTAAAATCGCGCGGAGGGTAAAGCTATGTAATAGAATAACAAAACAATTATCAACAAAATCGGTCCATCCGTTTTAGAGATAATCGTGGCACAGACCAATGGCCTTAAATGTGTCTTCTGGACTCAGGGGGTTCTAAAACGTGTAGATCCGCTGAAAACTGCACGAATAATAATAAACTAATAAACGAATAATACGACCTAAATATAATAAATTCCTTGCCTATACGGTAAGGAAAGAAAAAACAAAAATATATTTTTAGCTAAGTTGTATTTTATACATACATCAACAATGTTTACGGTTATTTAAAAAAATATTTTTGCGAGATTTTTTTATTCATTTCATTAATAACGAATAAATAACTATGTTAAATCTATTTGTGTAGATTATTTCGTAATTTAACTTTCTCGTATTTTTCTTCGTAACTGGACTCAGGACAGTGCCAAACATTATTACAAATTATTTAAATATGTAATATGAAGATTCAAGTTTCCAGTCATTTGATTAATCAAATAAACTTTATATTAAATTAGTGAAATATATAATTATTTATAATTATAATATATATAATTTGAATGATCAATCAATTCACTATTTGAAATTTTGATTACATCCCATAATCATCACTTCTTAATTAAAATAGTAAGTAAGTAAAATTTTAGAATACTGAAAAAGAAAAGATTTATTTCCCTAAAATTATATTTACGAAAAAATAATTAAATCAATAAAATATCCCCATAAAATTAGCCTTCACAAGCCAATATCTTCTCCTACTTGAATGTCTTCCGGATGCCGTCTTGTCACGTTTCTAATTTGGTTTGCCACAAGTTCCATCATTATTTAAGTTTATTTAATCCATATTCGGTGAAGCTACATAGTTTATAATGACTGTGTCTAAGTTTACTAAATAAGTAATTAGCATTCTCCAAGTTTATCTTCAGTTTAACAGTTAAGACTCAGTTATGCCATTTTCAATGAGTAATATTCATATTGAGACAGTTTTTTAAGGTTAGACATGGGAAAGAATGTATAATCTCATCAATCATTCATAAAAACCTGAAAAAATCTTTTAGCTTATAAAAAGCAGATATTTTCAAGGAATTGTGTCAAAAACGGCAATAAAATTTCAACTAAGTAAGTTTCTCACTATTTTTTCCCCCTTACCCTCCCACACATTTTATTTACAAAATAACGTTTCCACACAATAATATCACACTCATTAAAAGTGTAGTCAACTTACTTCCACTTATGAAGTTGTTGTGACAACGACTTGTTGGCATAGGGCCAGCACGACTTTGCATCGTTCGTTATCACAAAAACGGTAGGTATTAGTGCTTGTAAACGCAGTGCCTTCTGATTCTTTGTGTCCTCGTCGAAATCTAAATAATAATTATTATTATAGTTTTATTAAATTATCAGTCTTTGAATTTGTTCTTATTCTCAATCACCTGATGATAGATTGATAATTATTACAACATTTACATCAGCATTTAACATTTAATCATTAATTTTGTAATGATCACTAGCTTAAAGGATTCCTGGTCGAATAAAATGAAGTTCAAACCTAGTTGCTTGGAATCCACCGGTTGATTGAGTGTTTAAATCATATTAAATTTATCATGATCAACAACCAATAGATCCATCATAATTTTGAATACCCGGTCTTCTCCATCGACGCTGTTTTTTTTTAAAAAGGCTTAAGCGGCAAAAATTCGAATTTTAGGTTTCGATTTATTTAAGGACAATAACACCACCTCTATCGTTAACACCGCTTCCCGTATATCCAGAAAAAAAATGAAGATGCTCTAATAATCGACTATGTATGAGGTAAGCAGGAAATACTAACAAATTTCAGTCGTCGCTCTGGCCTTGACCAGTGGTTGATGTCTTAAAAATATATTCTAATTATAAAAGTTTTGCCACCTGAATTTACTCCTACCGCACACAATAAAGAATAGAATTTAAAAAAAAAATTGTTATTTTGGCTAAAAATATGTCATGTGTTTCCTGCAAACCTTGCTAAATGGCGCTCACGCCTTTCTCAAAATACGATCTGAAGTTATTGTATACAAAGTACATCTTGAACCAGTATATATAATTCTGATAAAAATAATTAAATTTCTACGAAATTCATAAAAATTATTTATGTAAAACAGCTATTTTTATTTGCTATGGATCACGTACTTTTACCTCTGTAGAATTTCTTTTCATTTTTTTAATTCCTAGTAAGTTGTAAGTACCTTCATTTTCCATGTTTTAAATTTTATTAAAGTTTATTTTATTTCTAAGGATTATATTTACTTTTCTGAATGTATTACTGTTTAATTTTTGAATTTATTAACGTTATTTATTAATTATTTTGTTTGTTAATAAATTTATTATTCAGAGCATAATAAAAGTACAAAAAACAAGCCTTTTAAATAACAGTAATAATTAATAATTAACAGTAATAATAATAATTAACCAATCAACGTTTCGCAAGTTTAGACATCATCAGGACAAGAAAAGCAAATAAATGTAGAACAGAGGCATCACATCCACATCAAATATCGATACAAGACTAACCGAATTTCGAAAAGACAACTCAACAAATGCTTATATATTAAGTTGAAAATACCTATAGAATAATTTATTTGTATTGTATAAATAACGTGCCATTCAAATATAATTAATTTATTTTATTTTTTTCCCTTCTCTTTTCATCAATCACTACTATGTATTATTACGGTAGTATAGATCCCTTTTTCGGCTCTCAGGAACGATGGATTTTGACGAGTGAGGTATCAAAAGAAAGAGAAATTCACGGAGATGTGACGAATTCCAATTTTGTTTCTTAAAATCTTACTAATACTTACTTATTAATAAAAGTGATAAAAAAACTGGAAGGTTTCAAAGCTTTGACGACTGATTGTCGGCGGATCAAGACTGGATAAGTTGGGTTTTAAATATTTTGACACGGGCATTAAGATCATGTACGCTCCTACGGAGCGTATTGGTCCAGCGTTTTAAAGCTTAGGTCTGCATAGGTCCGCAGGGGCCTCATGCCATCTTGCGTACGTGCCGTTGTCATGGCAACTTTATATCAATTTGAGTCTGTTTACAAAAACTTTTAATGAGTTTAATATATTGTTTTCCATGTCCAACCCTAAAGGGCTCTGTTAAATATGAATACTACACATAGCAAATGTTATAGCTAGATCTCTCACTAAATTAAAGAGATGTTTTCCAGTGGGGTAACCTAATTACTTATAAAGTATGAACTGTAACTTCCACATAGTCATTACAAACTATGTAGCTTCAACAAATATGTGTGTTAAACAAACTTTTTACTTCCTTGTACGAAGTAAAGGAAGTATTGTAATCGCGAAAATTTTCAGTTTTCAGATTTTAACGGAAATATCCATTTTGACCATCCCTGAATCCATTTTGACTAGTTTCGTCGTGGCGTCTGTACGTACGTACGTACGTACGCACGTTCGTATTTCGCATAACTCAAAAACGGTTTGCCGAAGAAAGTTGAAATTTTTTATTTATGATTGGTGTAAAATCTAGTTGTGAACCTCCCTTTTTGGTCACTGCTTAATCACCGGAAGTGGTACTTTACTTGAAGGTCATAATTGATTTTCATCAAAAATTATATTAAGATACTTTGGAAAACTTCTCAAATTTGGTATTTAGAACTTATATATTGATTTAAATACCATACTAGATTTTGGTCTAAATTGAAAAACCGGACGAGGTACTTTATTTGAAGGTCATATTAGACATTCATAAAAAATTATATTAAAATATAATGTGAAACATTTAAAATTTAGTAAATAGGACTTCTATATCAATATGAATGTACTTTCTAGATTTTGGTTAAAATTGGTGAGCCGAAAAGGGTACTTTACTTGAAGGTCATAATAAACTTACATCAAAAAGTATATTAAAATTAAATGGAGAAATCATATGTTTCGGTAATAAAGGTTACCAACGCGATTTTGTTTATACTCTAATTAAACATTTTTATTACTTTTTTTAAGTGTTAATATTGGGCATATAATACTTGTTTTCCTACCCATTTCTGCGATGAACAAGTCTGCAGCAGGAGAATAAGATTAAGTTTAGATCAAGTTAAGTGGATTCTTCCGCTTAAAATTTAGAAACTGTCGATTTCTAATGCTTTATCTAGTGATATTGACAGTTTTAATGTTGTCACGGAACACGAAGAAATCTCTTGGAAACTAGTTACCTACTGAAAAAAAAACGACATATTATAACGGAATGAGACCTCCAGAAGCAAGAGTATGTGTGTGTGTCAATAGATAGATGTCGCGACGCCGTGTCGTTTTTGAGATACTGCAATCTTCGAGAACTAGTATCCGAATTCAGGATCACTTTTTGAGCCACGGATTTATAGTTTAAAAGGCGTACAAGTAAGACATGTGTTGTCCATATCAGATATTTGTATTACAAGTCTAAGTAATCAAGGAGCCTTAAAATTGGACACAAGCCTGATTCAGAAAGTTTGTAAAAAAAAAAGCAAACCTGGGTTTAATTACCATTCTTCAGCTTGACATTTAGCTCATCAGACTGTAATCGAATAAATTCCCGCCATTCTTGTAACTTCTTATAAAATCAGTCGGAACTCAGAAATTGTCAGAATTTCAAGGCTCACAGTTATCAGTGGTTTCATTCGTGTTAGTTGTTTCCCATACTGAATAATGTGTTTATTTACGTATTTTATTTAAAAACTATCATTTTATTGATTTATTGTTTACGTTGCTCGTTTACAAACCATATTCATGAAGAATGTTTGGATAATTCCTTTTTTTATTTCATATTATCGGATAAAGGTGTTTTTGTTTGTGTGTCGGGCATTGTCGGGTGAAATATTGATCATAAAATTTATGTCAATATTAAAGATATTATACCAAAAAATCTTCCGCCTTCTCCCACCATTTTAAATTTTATTAATTCAAATACAATGAGTAAAAAAAATAATTATTACAATGTACCTATATCAGGAGAAAATTATATGACATCTTGAAAGAATTCAGAGGGATGAAAATGGGTTATCAAGCTTGAAGAATTATGGATTTAATAGTGTTTTTCACGAACTCTCTGATTCGGAATTTGTCCGGTTTTAAGGCTGAAATACTCCTTTGTATGTTGTGAAGAATTATAATCCCTTTAAAATAAGTCTGCTTTTACTCCAGAACGCTAAGCAATAAAATAGTAATAGAAAATAATAAGTAAAAGAAACAGCAAAAAGTATTTTTTTTATTTTTTGGGAAGAAGGCCAGATATGAACACGTCTTCAAATATAATTTTCTATCAGAATTGGTAAAAAATACTGAATAAAAAAATACATCATTCCATTAGGTATTCCAGAGTCGCTGGTGGAATACTTCGGCAGGTTATCAAATCTGAAATATATCTCAAACAGAGATCTACCAAATTTTATTCTGATATTCTAAACATTCTAGAATGAAAAGAGGTAATCTGTGACACCCTGTATAAATAAATCATATGGATAGATTAAATAAAATCATAACAAAATGGTCGAATAACACTGCGTAATACTAGCAAAAACACAGTTTTAGCATGATGCGTTCATAATATTACCCGTTTCTTTACTTTTGTCTGCTTGAATAGATATTTTAATTATTTATAACTACAAATTACCAACAGGATTGCCCAATCAAAATATTTTGAAATACATGAATTTTTTTTGGTTTCGATTGTTTTCTCTTTTTTTTTTAATTCCTAATTAGCACGGAACGGTATTTTTTCTTGTTTTATGGACGATTCCAAGAATAATCCTCAAGATTTCTTCGACGGTTCTTTATCAGATTTTCTCTAAAGCTACAGAGGAAAAGGTTCGCGTTAAATAATGAAAAGTGGCCTTCCAGAAATTCTAGGCGAGGATGGAGGAACCTGATCCCCTTTCAGCCGAACAAAAAAGCCGGCACCTCTGGTTAAAGAGGGTGACTGGCCGTAGATAGCTAGCGCAGATAGAGGGGCCTCAATAGGGCGTAAAACCCGGAGCTGCAGATGGACTATAACCACCGTGGGCTGTAGCTCTATCTCGCTCTTCAATAGCCAGTAATGGTCGCTGATTGATGCTCTGCGATATTGTCCAAGGGACAGTTTGTAGCCGCAGCGATATCGTAACGGCAGCGACATGTGTACACAGCCTGGGGCAGGCATTCAAAACGAAAATTATCTCTATTGTCATTCCTCATATTAATCATATGACTTTAGGTGATTTCAATGAACACTTAGTGTTGAACATGTGTTCAATTCAGAAGAAAAAACGCTTTACCACACTGTTCCTTTCGTTATCTGCCGACCAAGGAAATCTCCCAACTACATGCTCCATTTGGAAACGGACTTAATTTTCTTTTTTACCTTAAGGTTGCATGTGAATTGCATCTTGAAAATATGAATACTTTGATTAATATTATTAACAAATATTTTGGCAGTAGAAGATGTAAAAAACAAAAATAATAGCTGGTTTAACGATAGGATAAAATTAGCCGATAGTTTAGGCAGTACATTAGATAGGGGTTATGCATTTGTGGAAAGATGGGAAAAACTAATATGTACGGTTATTGATAAAGCCAAATGCAATTTAAAAAAAGTATTTTAGAATAACTGTAATGGATGATGAGTATCATTTGATGTGCAAAAATATTGACTTCTATGTTTGCTACATTATTAATGAATTGAGGCTGACTGAGCAGGCCTACAATTTGAAACAAATAATTTTTGAACCTTTTCTTATTAATTAAATGTTCATTTCTGATATTTCTTCTTTTAAGGTTGCTTGTCACTAACTAAACGCGAATTTTCAATTTAAATTTTAAACCATGGTTAAAAGATATTGTATATACATGTGCTATGTGTAATTTGAAAGATAAAAATATACTTAATTTAGCAGGCAGATCCTGTTTTAAATTCACATAGGAAAAAATATTTAGGAGGAAGTGTTTTATCATTTCGCCTCTCCAATAATTTGATGTCCAAAAATTTAAAACACATAAAATAAATATCAATAACAAGTAATTTAAATAAACGAATTAAATATGTAAACTAAAACCAATTAAGAAAATGGGAAAAATCCAATAGTTGGCTTGGATAAGGTCTAGAAGTTAGACTAAATTTGAAATAGGATCGAATTCTATTAGTCTAGAACAGCCCGTCCTGCGTTACTTCGTTTAAGCAGTTTAAAATTCCTTGATGAAATATTAAACAAATATTGAATAAATATATGAAAATATTGAATAGATAATTTGATTTATTAAACTGATGCGCGACAATTTTATACTAATAATTAATTAAATATTCATTTTTGATTTATCTGTTTTAAGTTTGCTTGTCTTTAATTTGACCTGATCTGCAAACTATTTCTTTTTTAATCATTCTAACTTTTAGAATAAAAACGAATTCTAAAAAAAAAACACAGATATTTAAAAGAAAACATCTAAATTTAGGGGAATAAAACTCCAACCCGGCAATACTGCCAACAACTAGGGCTCAGCATCTATAACGACTAGCAGAGGAGCATATAGGCACACCCTCTCGACATCTATTTCTGATTACTTGAATTCTCCAGACTCCAGGAACATTCTATGGGGAGGAAGAGGGAGGCGGTCGTCTCCCCTCTCCCCTCCAACCAAAATGTAAAGTCGCCTAAATGTACAGTTCAGATAAAACTAAGCTAAGTATTCAAACGAACCACCAATTATTTCTATGTCCTAAAACCATCGCCTTTTGTACACACATGTATAGCTGGTAGTTTTTTCTTTATTTCGATAATTAATTCCTTACTATATTTTATCAACGTTTTGTATTCAATTTAATATCTTTTGCAACTTCCCCCACTTAGTTCCGTATCATCAGCACGTGCATAACAAAACACATGTAATTTACTACTGTTTCATCTTACCTTTTCGGTGCCAATTACCTTACCTATCGTGATTTAATAGGACTAAGGAAAGAAAATCTGCCTGCTTTAAACACGAACTGATCTTGGTCCCGGAATTACAATTACCGATTCATACACTATTGAATGTTTCTACAAGATAAACTAATTTCTTTCGTTGTACCTGCTCTATCAAAATATTTTAAAACTTCTGAAGGTCAAAAGAATAAAGGATTTTTGAAATCGATGCAAGGCTATTGAACTACAGTAATTATTCATACTTTTTGTACAATATTTGCGAGGGATATTGTTTAAATTTAGCTGAAATGGTTGTTAAAAGAACAAATATTATGCCTATTTAACACGTTCTTTTAATTTCGACATGGCGTTAGTTATTCTAGTAATAGTTAGTAAGAAAGGCCAAACAGTGCTATCCTATGTAGCACAACGTAATTCGAAGCAATCGGTTAGTACCCGGAGTAAATTTGTTTCACTAATCATCTCTACTTTATGGGGGATTCAATCTAGTGAAATGTAAGTAATTTGAAATTCAAAGGTTTCCAAACGGCTGAGAAAATAAATGTATTTAATTAGGAGGCAGTTACTAAAGAGTAGGGTTTGAGCTGGGGCTCGGAGGATCCAGCAGTCATTATAATGTCATCTTCTTCTGGAGCTATTAGCCAGTCATGGGCAAACATTTCTTAGGCCGCAATTAATTTAATTCGTCCCCTGGATATTGGGCAGCCAACCACTCCCCAGGGGCTTTTTAGTGGGAAAAAATAATGGGACACTTGAGTCTCATATGGAAGGATCATGAGCACATTCTTTTTATCATCCTCTTGTTTATATCCTCTTTAATTCATTTTAACTTACTTCGTAGTTAGTTGCAACAATACAGTGACATTTACTTTTATTGACACCTCTAAGATACATCTAAGATACTAAGATACTACCCGAACATAAGCCATTAGGGCTTAATATATTTGTACCGAATATGCAAAACTCATTACACAAAAATCAATAAATCTTTTTAGTCCCTATTCCAAGCTTATTCCACAAATTGTAATTCAGTTCAAGTTTTTTAGTGATTTGCACTCATAATTTCTATGGTAATTTTTAAAATGTTGTACCGATGTTTTTGAACAATCGATATCCTAAACTAATTTTGGGAATATTTTGCGATTAAAAATCTGGTGTGCACATCACACAACTTTCATTTACCGCATTATTTGAAATACATTTTCTAAGTTTCCAATTAGTTTCTATGGAATCGTTTATTTTTCAATAAATAAAATGAAAGTAGAAATTGTTAACTGCAACAATAACCTAACTTTAAGCGTTTTTCATTACCATTTACGGCTATATATGTTAGTTATTATTGTTTCTAAAATCGTTAGCCTTCCGATGGTATATTATGCATCAATATTACCAACTGGTCTTATTTCTGGAAATTTTTTTTCCAGCGTGAGAATATATTAACCTATAATAACTATAATTAACCTATAACCTATAACTAATTAACAAATTAATCTTTTATAGTTTATATTTTTATTTTTTATTGTTAATAACAATGAAAGTCGTTTAATTGTTTCCATTAAAGAAAATTAAATGTGCTTTAGAGTAAGCCATTTTAAAAATATAAGCCCTGTCAGACTATTTCAATGAGGATAAGCCCTAGCTGGTATTAAATATCATTTAATTGTATGCTGATATAACGAGTTTGATCAAAATTGTTAGAGAATTTTTCGAGAAATTCGTAGAAATTCTAAAATCGGTAATATAAAGAGGGACTTCTGGAAAGTCGATTTTGACAAAAAAGTTGCTATAACATCAGAGGCCTTAAAGACACAACTTCAGTTCGTACAAGTTTTCATTTTGGAGCCAGACTTATCACATACACACTCGAAGACTAACACACATGCGGACAAACATACAGACTTGGTAATTTGCATTCCGGGGATCTTGAAAGTTCTATTATATGAAAGTGTCCTATTATGAGGTACTTTTTTAAAATTGCACCAAGGATTCTCCAATATAACATTTACTAATTTTTTTTTAACTCTATAAATAAGTCTTTTGAAATGTAAAGAAACTTTTTAAAGAATGATATCGAAAATGTGTTTAAAACAGTTTTTTCAAAGTTTTTTAAATCGGCTGTTTTAGGAAGGCGTTGATCAATATTTTACAACACAAAGAATAAAAATTCTTCTTTAGAGTTTAAATTATCTATTTGTACTAGTGCCTAAATAAATATTACTTGGCATTTTTCATAAGATTTTTGACTAGATATCTGTATTTTCAGTCCTATTAAAAAATATATATATATATATATATATATATATATATATATATATATATATATATATATATATATATATATATATATATATATATATGTGTGTGTGTGTGCGCAACATTACTTTGTGTTCAGTGGAAAAATAGTATAGATGTGTGTGTGTGTTAATGTAGCAATAAAATAACTGTTAAATGTGTAAACCTTAAAAAAACAAAAATTAAAAAATCATTACTTGTAAGAAAAATGTCCATAAAAGGAAAAAAATATTGTAAAATTATTTAGAAATGCAAAAAGTCCACAAAGACTTTATAATTTCACTACAATCTTCAGGTGACCAAAGAAAACACTTTTCGTATTTTTGCCATTTCTCTACAGGATCATCTTCGGAAAATCTACAAGTGCATACATTCAGGATCCTAGCCTCCTCCTACTCAAAAACGTCGTCTGAGTCCTGAAGAGGAGGTTCTCAATCGTCAGAGCTTTGATCATAGATTCACTACATTTTTCTTGTAGCACGTGGTAAATAACTGGAATAGTCTGAATATGGATGGCTCCAATTGGGAATGTAGAAGTACTTCCCCAGTACCTCAATTATGATCATTAAACCGTTATGACGCAAATGGTAAGGGACTCATGTATGTAGAGGAGATACAGAGGTATCTCATATTAGGCAATTATCTCATATTAGGCAAGTATTTCATAATAAGGTACTTTTCCCTAAATATTTCATATTTAGATAAGCGAAAGTAATTTTCAATGCCTAAAATTCTTCATTCCAAATCTCATTTATTTTTGTTTAAGTTCAAACTAAAGATCTGGTTTGACTGTCCATTATGTTCCCGTTCGGTACCTATAAGAAGGTCGATAGGTTACACGTTTAATCATGATCAGAAGTTGTGGTAAATAACTGGAATAGTCTGAATATGGATGGCTCCAATTGGGAATGTAGAAGTACTTCCCCAGTACCTCAATTATGATCATTAAACCGTTATGACGCAAATGGTAAGGGACTCATGTATGTAGAGGAGATACAGAGGTATCTCATATTAGGCAATTATCTCATATTAGGCAAGTATTTCATAATAAGGCACTTTTCCCTAAATATTTCATATTTAGATAAGCGAAAGTAATTTTCAATGCCTAAAATTCTTCATTCCAAATCTCATTTATTTTTGTTTAAATTCAAACTAAAGATCTGGTGTGACTGTCCATTATGTTCCCGTTCGGTACCTATAAGAAGGTCGATAGGTTACACGTTTAATCATGATCAGAAGTTGTGTAATCAATGTTCAGCTGCTCCCAACCATCGGGGTCTCAGATAGTACAATTAAGAAGAGGAAGCTCTGATCCGATAACGATTCGAGAGAGAGGCCTTTTGTTTAATATTTCATAAGTCGGTGATACCTTCTCCCCTCCCAGCACCCGAACATTGAGTGGCTATTATTAGTTCTTCTACCTCCTCATCGGAGATTTTCCAAACTGCCTGATTCATATCTGACGTTTTTATCAAAGAAATAGAAATCAGAACTCAAGTTGAGCGTTAGATTTGAGTGGTAACTATCAACTCACAATGGATTTAAATAAATTTTGTGATAAATTAAATGCCTTTTTATAACAGGAATCTACTAAAAATATTTTCGATGAAGATATTTTCCAGATGTCTTTAACAAGTCCAGAACAGTATTTAGAAGCCAAAAGAACCCTTTTTTATTCCATCGTATGATATATTCATAGAGTATATAGATTATTCTCCAGCTAATGATACTTATATATACCTACGGCTAATGAAAATCGAAAAAAAAAAAATTAATTGGAATGTATTACAATTTCCCACAATGTAGGAAATGATACAATATTAGTGTTGTGCGTGTTCACCATAAATACTTGGTCTGAATCGCTAAAAAAATTATACGTACATATTTTTAGTACCTAGTAACTCATCAAGGCTGGTAAGGATGAGGTTACAAAACAGTAGAGATTTAGTTCAAGTTCAGGGAGAAATGCCCAGAGACTTTGTGCCATTCAAAAAGGAGTTTAACAGGAGGATCCACTAGCTCCGGTGTTATTTAATATTATTAATATTTTTAATAAAGATGTATGTATAAAAATATGACCCAAAAACTCGCATATGCTAATGATGTGGTCATCACAGGAAGAAGTCAAAATTAAGTTAAATTAAGAGGCTACCAGAAAAGCCGGGCTCATAATAAATGAGATTAAAGCAAAGTACAAGCTGTCATCTAGGAAAGGCTCAACCAGTGGACAACTTGAAGGGACAGGGTGCAGCTTTGAGGGTGTTGAAACATTCAAGTATATCGGTTCAATTGTAGCCGAAGATAACAAAGTGGATGAAGAGATACAGGCGAGAATATAGAATGAAAACGAATGTTATTGGTCGCTTAGAAATGTTTTTCAAAATCGAGATATACTCCGAAACCTCAAAATAATGGTATGTAGGACGGTTCTTCGTCCAGTTGTAATGTATAATAGTGCGGCGTGGGAGGAAAGCAGCAAGAGAGGTTACTGAGTACATGGGAGGGAAAGATGGCCCGACCAAAGAAGGAAAGCGTTTCCGTATAAAGACAAACACAGAACTTAAGGGCCTATGGAAAGCCAGATATACTTTGTTGTGTCAAAAAGGGAAGAATAAGATGGTTGGGTCATGTGCATTGTATGAATCAGAAAAGGCTCCTAAATTAATGGATTATAAAAGATCGTCATGATGGAGAAAGAGGAAGAGGCAGGCCTGAACTAGTATCGCTGAACGATGTAGAGGCCGGCAATAAATTCTTGGGTGTGCGTATATGGAGAAGAGCCACAGAAGACCGGTCTGAATGGAGGAGAATTATTAAGGAAGCCAAGGTCCTACATGGACCATAGCGTCGGCTGAGTTAGTTATTTTTACTACAATTACAAATAACAAAAGAAGTAGCAATAAATAAGTCTGTATGGCTCCTTTTGTGCCACTTCTTTTGGTTTTTGTTCACTAACTCTTTAATAGTACTACAAAAAATATATATCAATAGTTTTTTGTAGAGCATTACGTCATGAAACCGATAGTGAACAGTCCTTTGTATTGGTAGGCCGCTGGTTGGTGTGAGCCAGTAAGTTTTAGTTTGCTAGTAACATATCAAGATAATCCTGTTATCAAAAAAAAAAAATTGAAAAATCTGAAGTTTTTGTAAGCAGGTCTTTTGGAGTGAAGGGTATATCTGTACCCATTTTGAGTATGCCATTTTGGTTTTAAGTAAGTATGTATTTAGTTTCTTAGTTTCAGCTATATATGTTTGAATGAAAAAGACTCTATCGTTTCATTTTAACATATCAGCTCCAATACACCTTTGTCGAAGTTCAAGATAGTGTAGAACAGGTATATCTTGGAAGGATAAATGCAATTTGTTTTGATCACGGATCGAAACAGTTACTGAACTTTTTTAAAAGGTTTCAGTTTAACTGTTTTACAAGAACTATTATAATGAAAGCATTAACATAAAAGTTCTACACAATAGAACCTTCTGAATAACAACTCCTCAAGAACTTATATCATTAAAGGTTTTAGATAAAAGTTATGTTTATATAAGTTCTTGACAAAACTTTTTTTTAAAGTTCTGTTAATAAAAGTTCCTACTAAAAAATTTTAAATATGTTTTCAAATTTAAGTTTTCTTATATTTATGGGACAAAGCATGTGAGGGATCTTAGGGAGGTGAGGGAAACCTCGGGAGATAGTGATATCGTTATTATTAGATATTAGAAAATCTTTTAACAAAGAATAGATAATAAATAAAATTATAGATTAATAAATAATAGATAAATAATAGATAAATTATAGATAAATAATGGATAAATTATAGATAAATAATAGATAAATTAAAGATAATAAATAAAATTCGAAATAAAAGAAGAAATAGAAAAACAATTACCTTTTTATATGGCATTTAATTTTTAATTTCAATACAAATATTGCTTAAGTTTAATTAAATCACATACAGATTGTTTGTTAAAAGAAATAACATTTTTAGATAAGAAAACCTTTAAGACACAATTCCATAAGTATTTTCCACATTAAATTGGGAACTTTAATAATGAGAACTTTTATTATAATCTCACTAAATAGCTCTAACGAGAACTTTTTTAATATATAACTTGTACAGGTATAAAAGTTGTTACGGTAAAGTTCATAAATAACTTTTATTATAAAAGCTCTTACGACAAAGTTCACAAAAAACTTTTACAATAAAAGTTCTGACCAAAATGCTCTTGTAAGAAATACAATGAAAGTTTTAACATAAAATTTCTTGCATAAAATGTTTCAAAAAAGTTCCTAAGAAAAAGTTTAATTCAGAACAAGAATATTTTCAAAATGGTCGTAAAAGTGCACAGTTATATTGGAGGCTTGGTTTTGATTTTACAGGATTTAGTTGAATTTCCCATAGTTTGTAGCAATCTTTTAGCTTATGCAAGTGTAATTATTATTGTACCATCAGCGAAGGTAGATGTCAATGTTTCATTGGTAAAAGATATTTCATGAGTATTTACCATGTATAAGAAAGGAGCAATTATAGGTATCCCGACAAGATTTCGACGAATTCGAGAAATTTCCTATCCTTTCCTGATTCTAAAGAATCTGTCGAATAGGAAAGTTTGAAAGATGAGGTAGTAGGTGCTCTGTAATTAGTGTTGAGTTTAAAGAGAAGACTCTGATGCCAGGCTGATTACAGAACGGCATCCATAAATACACATGTTGCGTATTCTACACACTAAATTTTATTATTATTTTTTCAACAATAATTCATAGCCAAAACAACATCGTGATATATTTTAAGTTTAAAATAACTATAAATATTCCGTTGTGGCCTATGAAATAACAGAGGTTTTCTTTCTAAGTAAACTATGGTGGGTGCTGTAATTTCTTATAAGATTATATTAACTTAAATATAATAAACTTTTGTCGCAAGAAATATTTTTCATAGACTGCAATTTTTATACTAGGTCGTTAAGTAAATAAAATTATTTACTCTAATTATCTAAATATCTTTTGGCTAAAAGATAACTATTCCAAACACATTTGATGTTATGCTATAGCTCTATTTCTTTAGCACCGTTTTGAATTCCAGTTGTTTTGACATAAGTGCTTTATTGGAATGACGATCTAATTTGTAGAGAAATGGATTCGGTGGAAAGTGTAATTTGTACCTGTTAACCTTTGGTTTGTGCAAATCCCTAACTCATCAGGCAACATCAATCTCAAGCGTTCACTTACAGTGTCTTCTCCGTTTTCATCAGGCCAAATCCGACTGCCCTTCTCAACTTTCATTATTCTTTCTGTCTTTTACATTCCCGGCTCATTTCCCCTGGGCTCCGCTAATAGCGAAAGCAATTCCTAACAGCCTCGCCCGCAGCCTCGAAGAATCTGCGCCTAATGGGGGTCCATGTTTTAAATCTGTTCCTGCACAAATTTCCTTAGAATAATTATACTTCACTGTGCTTATACGTTGATATCATTCCAGTTACTTCTGCCAGTAAAGAAAACTAACAAAACAAAGCAAACAAAACCAGTTACTTCTCCCGTTATCCCCTAAGTATATTTCGTCGGTCTCAGTGTGATACCACGTAAGCAGGAAATAAATCGATTTTAAGTTTGTTATATAAAGACGACCAGAGAAAAAAAAACACACTGTAGATAATCCACTTATTCGGGAAAAATTGTTTCTATTAAAAACAGTTAGTGAAATCTCGTATTAGTAACTACAGAATGTTCGTTGTAAAACATATCTAGTTTGTTGCTGTTTATTCTATACAGTAAAAACACGTGGTACAGTCGTGTGAAGGACATACGCGCTCAAAAATGGGAAATTTCTGGACATAAACTTTATATTTTTTTAAATTGCGACAGGTTTCAGAAATTTGTTAGTGTAGGGTTATAATTGAAGCTTTTGCGAAAATATTACTGAAGAGAAAAGTGTAAAACAAGTGAAAAATTATAAGTTTATGTTCAGAAATTTCGCCTCTGCCTTATCAATTTATAAAAATGTATTAATAGGATTTTTATATGGCCTACATGGCTGTTTTTGAACTGGAAATATTTGTGATTTAGATGAAATTAGCCTTAGAAGCTCACTAATATACACTGAGACCGAGACAAAAATAAATAAGCAATTAACTTAAACAATCGATATGCCTTTTATCTATAATCCAGGGTTCGATATTTGGTCTATGATTAATTTGTCTATATAATAATTAATCAAAAATGAGATCTTGAGCGCGTTTGTCGTATGCAAGGCCTCTACCGAGAGTCAAAGGTTCTTTTTAGGTCTGCTTGTTGTGTGAAACTATGATCTAAATCTAGTAGATGAGTTACGCGGTTTCAAAGCTGCTGGCTTTAATTTATATATGTTTTAACATCAAATTTTCTAAAACAATCAGATTGTCGATGATTTAATTTTAGTTATCATTCTGATTTATTCTTTTCATTTCTTTGCAGAAAAATGTCCCTAAGATGGGGAAAAATAGTTTAATTAACTCTTCAAAAATAGTCAATCTTCTATGAAAAAAAAACTTTCCTTGAATTAATCGTTTCTCTAGGCGATGTGCTGCTTCACAACGCAACCAAATCAAGTAATACAGTGAAGGAACTTTCCAAAAATTAAGGAATTAGCTAAGGTAACGATTTTTTAGGGTCTTTTCAAACGATCCGATAAATTGAATATTGGACCTGTAGCATAGAACCTTTAATTTTACTTCTGATTCCTTTTCTAATCGAATTTAATAGTATACAAAATAATTTTTGGAGTTGCTGTAATGGAAGTTAACTAATAAGGGTATTTTTTTTTAAACATTTAAGTATTTTAACTACAAAAATATTGCCTGTAAAAATTCGTAAGCTAAATAAATATTTTCTGGCTTACTATATAGAAACAAAACCATTTCCAGCCCTGCAATCAAGTCAATATTAATAATTTTAAAAAAAAATCAACCTTGGAAAATAATGAAAATATGATTTTCAGGACCTTTTTTTATTCCTTCTGAAAAGTTAAGCAATTTCGCTTACTTATTATTATTATTGTTATTGTTCACAATACTATCACAATAAATCTTATTTAATGATGTTAAGAAATCAGAAATTCGTTAGTTAAATTTAAAAATTTTTAGCTGACATTTATTCTTTGTTTTTTTTTAAATTTTAAATGCATGCATATGTATGTAAATTGGATTGAATCCTGCATCAGATTTCATTTAAAAATATATATACATAATACGTAGGGACTTAATAAAAACCATGTGAAGTTCTTAAATGTGAGACAAATGCATAGACTGGAAGACGAACCACAATAGGTTAATTACAGTTCTTCTGAAAAAAAGGAAATGAAATCATTCGTAGAAATCCTTCCCTTCATCCTTTTCAGTTTCTCATAAGTTTTCGAACTGAGAATTCAGTTAATTATTGTCTCTTGTACTGTTATAGTCTCTTGTTAATAAAGTGTCTATGTTAGTTGTTTTTTTATTGTTATTCGACAAAGTGTGTTACGAATGATGAGACAAATGTAGAAAATCTAAAGAAAAATGGGACTGTATTTCGGATAAATAGAAGGAAAACCAAAAAACTAAAGACAAATGAAAATTCAAATGTAAATGTCTGTGAATATAAAATTCAGGTAAATAACTATTCTGGTACTATTTCTTATTTTATTACAAATTCGTCCCCCATGCAAATTTACAAAACATTAGTTAGTGAATCCATGCATAATATGACACAACAGCATATTCATGGTGTGACAACTACTACAATAGAAGAAAACTCCATCGAAACAAAATGAAAACCCAAGTGCCAGGCGGCGGAAGTATTTAAGGCATTAATCTTTTTTCTTTCTATAAAATGTTAATGTCAATTAACTTTAATTCGTTCATGTTCTTTATATTCTATCAGCTGTTTTTATTCTTATTTCTAGTACAATGATTATTTTGTTTCTTTTTCTTTTTCCTTCTCCGCTTTCATTTTTCAGGTGTGTTTGTACAAGTATATATATACATATATGTATATAAGTGTATTTTTAAATCATAATTAATTCATCATTTTATAGAAGGAGAATATTTATTGGACATCCAATATAAAAGCTTACAAGTTATTTCCGTTTTCAAGAAAATATAAACTATAAGGTCAATTCCAATGCAGCATGGAAGCATAATGGAAGACATTATTGAGGATTAGGTGAATAAAAAATATATTACATGAGATTTCATGCAGCAAACAAAAAATTTGTTCACATTTTTCACCTTCTCTTTTTATTAACCAGCAGTTAATCGTGATGTCCTAGTGAAACCTTCATCGTCGTTTATTCCACCCAAATTTCCTACAAAAAAATCGAAATGCGAATGCATTTTACAGGCCTGCGACACTCTTGTATTTCAACACTTTTGTGGTTTTTTTTATCATTTTCATGTTTGTTGTTGCTCAAAAATCCATTCACTACACTTAAAAATACTTCCAAGCTGCCAATGCCTTTTCATTAATTTTTTCTTGAAAACGGAAATCACATAGAAACTTCCTTATTTAAGATTCGAAAATACAATTTGTTATAGTTGGTCGCTGTATGAGATCTCATGTATTGTATTTTATTATTCTTGTAATCCTGAGTAATTCATTTGCAGAAATCTAACACTTTTTACATGTTTACATTATTTTTCCCGCACCATCCACCTCCGTAACAAAAAAAAAATTAACGTGTTACAGTAATTAGCCTACCATTTATTAATTTTGAAAAACAAAATACTTCATTAATGTTACTTCAAAAAAGTTTAAATTCGTTGATTTGTGTTATAAATGTAGAAAAAAATAATGTTAGGTACGAGGTTATTAAAAATAAAAGGCGTTAACTGACCGGTAGGTAAGAAGCTAACAGCTTCTTTATGTCTAATTTAACGGTTAGGGCTGCTTCAAGTACTGATCAGTATTACGGGAGGAAATGTTTGACCAGACGGTTGGCACTGTTCGGATTTAGCCATTGTTAAGCAAATGTCAATCAAAGTGCAGCTCTGATTTGCATATCAACAAGAACCTTAGTAGCAGGCCTATATGTACCTATTGTCTATGTCTGGCCCAGTAATAAGATTCATGGTCAATGCGTCTTAGTACAAGTATAACAATTATATATATATATATATATATATATATATATATATATATATATATATATATATATATATATATATATGTAAAGATGCAATTCCTGAAAAAGTATTGGAACTAATATTTTTAAAACCAGTTATACTTCACCTCAACCAATTTTCGTTGTTAATTTCCGATGCAACAGTGATTAGGCTTCATGTTCCGTAAATGACAGCTTTAACAAGCTGATGGTTTCGATATAACGAGACAATTACGCACTTACCCTCGAAAACGCTCATACCACATCACCCCACATAAATAAATAAAATAAAATTCATATATTATAAAATATAAATTAAATTTATGTCATAAAAAGTAATAAAAGTAATTAATAAAAGTATTTATAAATTTATTATAAATACAATTTATGAGGATCAATTAGAAGGATAAAATCGTTTATGAAGAGACAGCAGATCATCATAATTTGTTCTCCTGGTTTTTAATTTTTATCTGATATGCGGTTCCTCATCTTAAAGGCTGTTCATATTTTTGATCTAATATTTACAAATGCTGAATAATCAACTTCACATTGATATGAATAACACAAATACACAATATTAACATGTAATGAAGTTTTTTTTTTATTATGTTTCTAATGTCAAAGCCCGTTATTGCACGGATCCACACCAAACCCTTCCCACACTCCTGGGGGTACGTGCAACACACTTTGGAAAACCGTATAGAATAATTTCAATAGATTTAGAATCCCTAAAAGAAGATTTTAATTGCTTTTTAATTGTTTGCGCTGAATACATATGTCATTATACCATCTGTTTTGTCGTGGTATCGATATAATAATTGACCATAATAAAAAAAATAGGAAAACATCTTGTCAATTTATATTATTCCATATGATTCCAATGATCCATACAATTCCATATGATCATTCAAGACACAAATAAGAAACAATTTTTTTTTTAAATTTAAATTGAATCATTTTATACCATATGATGCATAAATT
This sequence comes from Rhaphigaster nebulosa, assembly GCA_948150685.1. Classification (NCBI taxonomy): domain Eukaryota; kingdom Metazoa; phylum Arthropoda; class Insecta; order Hemiptera; family Pentatomidae; genus Rhaphigaster; species Rhaphigaster nebulosa. The sequence goes on along the minus strand of OX411306.1, from coordinate 93,650,474 downwards.
CCTAAATTGGGCACTCGAGCCTCGTTCCACGACTATTGGACCCATTTTCAACAGGACGAACTACTTCGTCACAATCTCAGGTTCCAAAACATCAAAGGAGCCTGGTATATCAGTGAATGCAGTCGAGGAGCAACTCAGACAACTTGAAGAACTGAAGACAATAATTGAAGAAGGGAAGCTCGAACAGCACCCTGAATTGCTGGGATGTTCCTTAAGGCACGTCAATGAGATGATTGAAGAGCTCGTGAAAGCATTGGAAAAAGATTCAACATGATCCAAGTGCGGGAATTTCTAATAACTAACGTGCACGATAAAATACAATAATAAGGTTTATATTTAATTTATTTTTGTTTTATTTTATATTCCTAATAGATATGTGAATCGGGAATTGAATAAAGGAGTTGAATCCTTTGAAAGAATCGTACTCTCATGTGATTCACTCGAAATAATCACGATTCGCTTGGAGTCGGTCGATTGTTGTTTATTCGAGAGAGTCGAAGAAGTGGTAGTGGAGTTTCGACTCGGTGATTCTTACAAGCTCGAACGCTCCCGCTCTTGCAATTCGCAGTTCACTTTCACTCTCTCCATACACACAGATAAATTTTTCTATAAGTTCCTTATTTCCGACTTTTCCTTAGAATTTAAACTGCTAGTCCGGTTTGTAATTGATCAAATGTTGTTCATTTACTAATACGAGGATTTAATTTAAAATATGTATGCATGTATATATATATACATGCATATACATATATATATATATATATATATATATATATATATATATATATATATACATGCATACATATTTTAAATATATATATATATATATATATATATATATATATATATATATATATATATATATATATATATATATATATATGTACATGTAAAGATAGTTAGCCGAAAAATCCACCCCAACAATAGTATTTGCGTGGGTGGCAGAACATTCCCGAAAGTAGACCTTTAAATACCTTGGCTCCACAATAACCTCATTCAATGACCAGGATACAGAGATAGACCAGTGTATAACAAGCGCAAACAGAGATTTCTTCTCTCTTTCAAGAGTACTGAAATCTCGAAAAATCTATAGAAATCTCAAATTAAGGGTGTACAATGCCGTGATAAAACCAGTTCTGATATATGGCTACGAGACCTGGGCTCTTACCGGCACCCTAGAAAGCGGAATCGAGAAATTTGAAAGGAAAGTCCTCTGTACGATAACCAGAACGATATGGGATCAAAATCTAAACTCATGTTCCCCATTACGCAATTCTTTATTGGTCTTTCTTCTCGAAAGACCTATGAAGAATTGCTTACAGAAACTGGTCAGTCAATATCTCATGACATGAAGGAGGTTAAGATGGGCGGGGCATGTAGCTCGAATCAATCCATCAGGACGCCTCTTCACAACAATGAATGCCACAATAGTTGGCAAGAGACCATATGGAAGGCCAAAAACCAGATGGATAGATAAGACCAACAAAGATGCGTGCAGAGTTGCAGGAAACTGGAAAGCAGTAGCCCAAGAGGGCTGGTTCAGGCGGCCAAAGATCTACAAGGTCTAAATAAAAAATATATAGATAAAATGCCTAAAACAAAATTTACTAAAAATATTTTTCCACATGTGCTGCCATTTATCGCGTGCCTTTTCTTTTAGCAAAATGACTATTTGTTTGGCTAATGCAATACATATTACTATAAATGTTTGTATGTAAATAAAATCATTTGAAATCTTTTAGATTTATTTTTCGTTTAATTTAACTTGGTTTTCAATATTATGTTATTTGATACAACTCAAGCAATAAATAGTTTAATAAAGATTTGAAAACAAAAATTACTATTTACTCAATTCTCTATAACAGAACTCGAATAAATTGCCATAGACGGCATAAGACGATCTATGTTTACAAAGCCGTTGCTTTCTTCTGGTTCATCTGGGATCCCCGTCCGTCTTCCAAATCCTAATCCTGAAAATGAACTGAACAATACTTTCACGTATATCCTATCTCGGATCATTACATGAACTACGATTGATTTATCTAATTTTCCTGTGAGTACTCCGATAGTTATCTGCGAATTTAAAAGACACCTAAAGATTTGTGGCGTAATGGGTGATGAAACCTATCATTTTTGTCGACAAGCACCGGAGACCACCCTGCATTACATAGTAGATAGTGACCGATACCTATCACTAGGATATAGTTTATTGGCTCAAATAGAATCCTGGAACTCCGGGCTTTCTTCATTGAATGGTCGTTCCTTTGGGATTTCATTAGAAAAACTAAAAGGGTTGATATAGAGAAAGGATAGGTTTCCGTTGGTTTGCTTGGAGTAGACAAAAAGGAGCAATAGGCCCACATGATGGTCTTGTTCTTCCCACTATTACTGGTAAATCTAATAATTTTTGGTTTCAATGATCTTAAGTTATCTTAACGATACCTGAGAAAGCAAAAGCTGAACGCCTGCTCGTCGATTCGGTCAAAAGCTCTGAATCAATAAAAAAGATCATCGACATGCTTATTATCAGGCCTGTAGGAACTTCAGCCACTCAAAAAAACAATAGACTTCTTCCCGTATCCAATCCCTCCAGTATACAATTATTCGTTAGATACTAAATGCTCCTCATTACGTCACAAATGAACCAATCCGCCTTATTATTCCATGCGTAAATGATATGTATCTTTTCACAATAAATAACAATATCGCTCTAATCGTTATGTATGTAATTTATCTTAAATCACAACTCTGGATTATCCTCCGAAATGTCTGAAATGAAAATGGTTCCATGATATTCCAAGATGATGTACCTATCATTGCAGTGTTTCAAATAGTTAGTTTCTCTCCGTTTCAAATTCATGTCATTTATTTCATCTATGTACCTTGAGTTCGTTACTTTTTTATTTTTTACGGTATAAAAAAGTCCCGATTCTATTATGTTCAGTTTCGCCCGTTGTGAAGTTTTGTATTATTTGTATCCTGTTCTCAGGCAAACAGCTCGTAGTCTATAATGGGCTCTTATAACAAGGCGTGCGTGTCCGTCGGTTCGTGTCCGGCTCAATGAGCTAGCTGCCTAATTGAGCAAGAAGGATGAAATCTAGCAAAAATGTACGCTCAGTCAGAAAACATCGTCTCTTACAAAAAAATACCCAGCAAATAACAGTAATTTTCGCCGTCTACGGTCGTGTGTGTAACAAGGAGTGACAATGGCTACTGTGAATGCAAGTAAGAAAAGATTTTTCTATATCTCTTGGAGGTTTGGTAGGGGACATTGAAAGAAATGCCTAATACCGCCATATCCAGTCGCTACTGCTTAATATATATTTTTAATTATAAAAACGTGTGACGTTTGTTATTGTGGTACCAAACATTTCATGCTAATATTAAATAAATTTACATTGTGTCTGTTTAATAAAACGTTAACTTACCTACTGAGTTAAAAGAAAAGTATGGGTAACTACCAGTACATTAAAAAAACACCTACATTGCATGATACTGTTGAATTTTTATACATTAATACAAAATAATGTATTAAACAGTTATTCATATTTATTGCTCATAAATGTCAAAAAACGCCGCATGACTTCCTTGTACGCCAATTAAACTATAAACACACACACATCACTATAAAAATGTTAAAAACGGTAAGTATGGACCTTGAAACGTACTTATTCATGAAAACCTCGATTTTTTATTTTTAGCACGATTCGTATTCCTTCTAAGAAGGCGGGAGGTAAAAAAACAAAACAGTTTCAGGTAAAATACCACTTCTGGCTACCCATCCAATTTTAATTAAAATCTAGTATAGTATTTATATTGATAAAAAAAATCTTACAAACCAAATTTGAGATGCTTTTCATTATACTTTATATATTTTTTTTATGAAGGTTTATTATGACTTTCATGTAAAGTACAACTTCCAGCTATCAAATTTTAACCAAAATGTAGTATATTAATTATATTGATACAAAAGTCTCATATACCAAATTTGAGATGTTTTGCATTATATTTTACTATAATTTTTGATGAAGATTTTTGATGATCTTCAAGTGAAGTACGACTTTCGGCTAGCTATTTTTAACCGAAATCTAGTATATCATTTATATTGACATAAAAGTTTTACATGCCAAATTTGTGATTTTTTGTATTACATTTTAATATAATTTTTGATCAAAGTTTATTATGACATTTAAGTACGTCCCACTTCCGGTTATCCAGTTTTAATCAAAATACCCTACGTTATTTATATGAATATATAAACTTTATAATTCAAATTTGTGAAGTTTGGCATTAATGATGCAAATATATATGACCTTGAAATAAAATAAATAAAATCGAGTTTTATTATTACTTAAAGAACAAACTTGGTTTTGTTATTAGAAGTGGGTTTGAACAAATGAAGGAGCTGAATATCGAATACAAGGAGTTTTTATGAATTTGAATTATTTTGCTCGTGCTATTTATTATCCCTGCACTCTAAGCTATTCTTCAATTAGTTCACTTTATTGATTTCATGAAAATAATTTATTGTAAAAAACTTAATTGAAATGTAGGGCCTTTAACTTTTCTGGAAGTTATTTGAACTTATAGTCCTTAGTTATTCGTTTCTGGACGAACATAATGCTTGTTCGCATCATAAAATAACCTGTAATTTTCATTACGTTCCCAATGTATTCTTAACAACAAAATATTTTTCATGCTATTGGACTGTCGATGATTTGATGTTTCAAATTAAATTAATAGGTTTATGTTTTCTATGCCGAATCTCTGTATTGTATTTTCTGTTAAACTAAATCATACACGTTCATATGCCTTTCTTGATATCTTTTATACCAGAATGCAATTTGTGATTACCTTTTCTAAACTATTAATCTTAGCTTTGTTCCAAATATTAAGAGATCAATCACCGTCAAGCATAATTAAGTAATACCAATTAATTAATTTGTTTTAAGGCATAATCATTTAGACCATTAATACCTATTTCATATGCTTCGTATGATGTTATTGTATTATGATTTGTTATAATTTTCATTTGTATTTATTTATTGACTTTTCTTTTTTAATTATCTGTTAACTCTAAGGCTCTGAAGCCCCACCTACCCTTGCCTGTAATTGTTATTCTAAAGGGACTTGTCCAGGAATAAATAAAGATTTTATTATTGTTATTGTTATTGTTAACACAATAATACATAATAATTTAAATTTCCTATGCATGATTACTCGGTTCAAATACTCCAATTTCAGAACAGGAAAAATATACAAAATTAACAACAAAACAACAAATGGTGGTAAAAATCGAAATCTCCAGAATCCGCCCAAATTTTCGGCGGACAACCTTCTCAGGAGGTTCAAAATGTGGGGATATTCGGAAAATAATTTTCTCAAAATAAGCCAATCAAGGTATCGTTCATATAGTTTTTTTTTTTTTTTTTTTATAAGATCGGATTTTTTCAAATCGAAACTTAATTAGTTTTTGTATGATCGCTTTCTATTCAGTAAAAAACGTGACACTTATAAATAAAGCACAAAATTAAAATATCCTATTTTTCTGTAAAGCATTGTCATGAGAGTGGTCTCATTCAATTTTGAAACAAAAAAATTATAAGAAATAATACCTTACTCAATTTAATTTGTGCAAATTATTTTGCAAATATCCCGACTCCCATTTCGACCCCTCCACAGGGGTTTGTCACTCCGTAATTTGGGCAGACTCTGCAGATCTTGATTCCTACTACCAAGACGAAGTTACAACTTCGAAAGTTTCAGGAAAATTCCGAAGAAAAGCTGAGCGCTTTGGGAACAGATATGATGGCTAGATATGCCCATTTAGTAGCATTGTAGATTGATAGTTAAAATATTATACTTGAAGGAAATTATGAAAATGAGACAAAGAAAGCAATATATGAAAATGCTTATTTAAGGCCATTTTTGGGACTGTTTTTTTTTAATAAGTCATGGTTCAATGAATAGTTTCATAAATGAGTAGTAACTAACTAACTCACGCAACATTTTTGGGATATTATTTAAATGCTGAAGTGGAGGGCATAACATTTTAAAATATATACATTAAAACTAGAGTTTTAATTCACCTTGAGGCTAACGTTGTAATTTAATTATTATTTTCTAATACCCAGTTTATATTTTGGATTACCAGTTTATTCTTATTTATTAGTTTTATTATCCATCTATTATTGTATTCTTTTTAAAATAAGAAAATCAGAGGGTTTATATTGTATTTTCCTTTTTAAAATTTGTAAATTAAATTAGTTATCTTCTACAAAGTCATGAAAGGTGCGTTTACACGTTTTCCAAACCTTGGCAAATTATACATGTAAATGGGGTTCTTTGGATTGGTTTGCGCCTGCTTGTTTGTGTTTGTGTCTGATCCGCTCTACTTGCGGGGAGCGCCGCATAAGCATTATTGTTATGTACATTAACCCGCACAATTTTGTAATCATATAAATTAAATATTTTTAGTTGTTTTTATATTTTCAGTTAATTCTTTCAAAATAAAACAATTTAAACTGAAAGTAATACACTAAAATTGGATGAATAGAAACAAAACTTCGTTCAAAACTTAAATAAAATATTAATGAGGTATCCACGTAATAATTCACCGAGCTATATTTTTGTTCCAAAAATTTCATTCACAATGAATTATTACGTGGATATTTCATTACTATTTTATTTTACTCCTAAACGAAGATTTCTTTCCATTCTCCCCAGTGTTATTCACTTCATTTTACACTGAAACCAATAAAAAAGTTCGACGTCCGCCAGGCTACTTCACTTTTGGTCTGTTAGTTTTTCAAGTCTTTGTAACACGCATTTGCCGTGTCGTTTGGAGTGGGACTTCCAGTTGTTTGGAACACTTTCAAACGCACCTACAAGTTTAAAGATATTAATATCTGATATAACAAACAATTAACAATGGGTTTAAACTTCCCACTTGTTTCAAATGTATTGCTACCAACCCCACACAGATAGTGTGTGAGGTTGGTAGCAATGTATGAGGTTGGACAACTGTGTGTCCAGGTGTACGTCCAACATTACGAATATAATGCATATTGACTGGGATTTAAACTCTTAAGCGGCCTACGCACATGGCAACATCAGTTCGCCAAGAACGGTTCATCGAATTAAGTTCCCATGTGTGTAGAGCTGACGAAAAACGTTTCATAAGATTTCCCTATGTTCGTGTGTTAGTTTGTAGAAAATCACTGTTGTTGGCGATCCGATATTCGCATGTGTGTAGTCCGCTTTAGGCTCCTTTTAAGCGTTGTCGGTAATATTCCTCTCAGCAGAACATTTTTTTAAATGCGTATACATATTTTTACTATATATCGTTATATATTTCATCAAAATAATATTATATAAACTATGTCTGTATGTTTAGAAAAAAAAAACAGAGATATAGACATATGAAAACAAGGGAAATTAAAATTTTTAAAAGAATTTTTGCATGTAATTACTCGCTCGAAATATCATTGACGAGCTTTTTTTTGTTTGTTTTTTCCAGAAACGTAAGCCTTTTTTGTTTGCACATAGTTGTACAAGTACGTTTGAACTATTTATTTCTTATAATGATAAATAAAGGTAATCATAAATTCCCAACGGCTTCTAACTTGCTAAACAGTAAGAAACGTATAATAAAGGATCCCGGGGTGCCCTCAGAGTCCAATAACTGGCTGGTCCGAGGAACCATAGCCAGCGGGAGGCAAAAGAACGAAGAGAGAAGGATGGAAGAGGGAGGGGACAAAGCGGCTACTGCTCGTTCGGAAAACGTTAGCTCACACCTTGACAAAAAGCCGAGTTCGTTAGGCTCTGATTTGTGGGCCCGGGCCATTACAGCTCCTCTACCCTATACTTAGTCTTTGTGTATCTAGACCAATAGGTATTCTTCGGTATCTGTTGAGATTATCACAAAATCGTGTTGCTTGCCACAATAGCCAGGAACGGTTTGAAGGTAACACCAGATGGATCTGAAATTATTCGATTTCTGTAGTTAAAGGCATTCAAGAACCGACAAATTTTATAGTACATATATATAATATATATATATATATATATATATATATATATATATATATATATATATATATATATATATATATATATATATCTATATAAATGTATATCAATATATATATATAAATAATAGTCCAGTTGTGTCAGGGTGATGCGACTTCATCAGCTCCCCCCTCTTTCCTACATAGCATGTAGCTATCCTACATATCCTACATGGCGGCCAACACAGATGGGAACATCGGTTCGCCAACAACGGAGACTCTCTCTCTCTCTCTCACACACACACAGACACAGATATATATGCTTGAGAGGAAAAGGAGGAATTGATTAATTATCACCACCCTGACACAACTAGATTTAGCGACATGCTTTAGTATCCATAGTATAGCCGTAACAATCGAAAAGCCTATCGGCAGTTTTTGGACTATCGAAAAGACTGATAGCATTACTGGCATCACTCGTTTTCCCAAAAGTTTAATCTTTTTGTCATGGAAAAAAATAACACAAAACAATAATTAAATATAACATCTAGTTAAAGAAAAAATGCTGTTAAACTCTTTTCTAGTAGCTATTTCTCTTACAATTTCTATATTATTCCGTCTCTCACTGCCTCCCTAATTGCTAATAAATACGAGTGTGCGCATTTTAGTGCTAATTTAAGTCCAGGTAAAGCTGAGAAGATATTTTTTTTAAATGTCAATCAGTGGTTGATCTTTATATGTATATTTAACTAAAAAAAATAATGAATTAAATAATCAAAATCACTTTAATTTTAAAAAATTTCTCTAGGTAAACATTAATAGCCAAAAAGCTATTTGTTTGATTAGGAAATTTTGCTCTCTTTCCTCAGAAAATTGCAGAGAAATGGAAATCCAAGCCCCCCTTTTCCTCTCCGTCTTCTTTGCACGATAGCTTCCAATTGATATTATCCAAACTATCAGTAGCCGGAACTATCAAAATATCGCCAACCCTATCGAGAAGAACGCTCTTCGCTGGACCCTCCTACTGTGGAGTCGGCACATTTAGCTGATCATCAATTGATAACATCCGTTGCTAAATTATTATATTGTATAAATTTGTTATTAATTTCATAATTTTACGTCGTAAATCATCATCAACATCCTAGTTGTGAATTTCTCGCATAAAATTAAATAAATATTTTTTTTTTTATACATTAGAATCTCCTAAAAGAGAATTAGTTTATAAATATAAATGTGTTTTTATTCTACGGTTTCAATCCTGCTTTAATGTATTTTTTTCGTTTCTTAAATAATAATCAAAACCGTAGTTATTAAGAAACCTTTTTGAATATTTTTCTATGTAAGAAATCCAAATAAAATGTTCCCTAATTACTCATTTAGATTACTAAAAACAGATGAATTTTTAATTACCTTATTATAAAGTCTGCCTGTAGTATTTCCTGGTTCGGAAGCAAAGTCGCTCCTCATTAAATAAATAAAAAATTGAGTTAAAAAATTAATAAGTTTTCCTTAAGGAGTATCTATCCATAATATAATGAATAAAATGGTACTTTCTTTTAATATAAAGCAAAATATAATTTTTCCTCGTTTTCTTCGGTAATAATGTTAGTGTTAATATTTTTTTTTCATAATACAAATTTTGGTTCTTTAGTACCTTGTTATACACTCTCTGGAGGTTTAAATAGTTATTTAATAATGAATTATCCTTATTTTTAAATTTATAGTTAGGTGGTTCTTGTAGAACGAAGAGGCTCACAGTTGTATTGGATTAATAGTCTACCTACTTGTAAACTAAACCTAATTTATCCTTAAAGTGTTGTGTCAAACTTGTGGGATTGATGTAATTTTCAAGAGCGTATTGAGAATACCAAGTTTTTTTTTACATCGTTCTAGTTAGCTCTTCGCAAATGAGAAATACTTAAGCTATCCATACCGGTCGATTTTCAATGCGTTTTCGTTTCCGACATCGCTACCTTCATCTCTTATATCTTGAATAGAGTTCCTTTTATATTTTTTTTTTGCATTATTATCATTATCTATTTCCTTCGTCACATTTTTTAAACAAATAATTCCGAAACTATACCAAAACAATATATTGTTTTTGATGTTTGTTTTGTTTTACTTGATATTTCTGCCATATATAGGGCATTATTAAATTTAAAAAGTAAACGTTTGCTTACAGTGATACTTTCATTTGAGAATTAATATATTTGGCATCAAGTTTTAATTAATCGAATTTATTAATTAATGAGATAAAAAAACAAAAACAATATCTTTACTCGGTAAAAAAATTGTAAGAAACAATTTCATTAACAATATATACAGAATAAGCAAACAAATTTTTTTTTTTACGAAAAATTGTAGTTTGCTTACCCACCTGTACGTAATTTCGGTAATTATTCCATTGGGTATAGTTTTTCCATTTCAGATACACTCTTCATTGGATTTCCCACAGTAAACAGGATTAAATTACTAAGAACCTGTTGTATTTTGTGTTTTATGGATTTTTTTCCGTTGAACAGATAAATAATATTTTCTTGTATATTTGATTGATTTACCTGCATGTTGATAATAATAAAATAAGAAATTTGTATCTTATACAACTCATGAAGGATCTTAATACGCCATTAGATATTTGCCAAACCTAGGCAAACCAAATGTGTAAAGGGGGTAGTTTTGTTTGGCTTGGATTGGCTTCTCTGTTTTTGGGTCCGATTCGATTCTTGAGGGAAGCTCCACATCATCGCTAGTGTTGCGCCTATATATTTATGTATTTATATAAATTATATATTTTTATGTTTATATGTTTGTTATATTTTTATTTTATATTTTAATTGTTTTTTTATAAAATAAAACTATTTTAAACCGAATTAACAGCCGATAAATGCTGGAATTGCCGGAATAGTAGCGTGTGGATAGGTTAGTTTGCTAAGCTTCTGTAAACCCTCTTTCTATGTTTGCTGTTTGGCTTGGCATATGACTTGCTTAGGTTTGGCAAATGTGTAAAGGCACCTTTAGGTTTTGTATTTGGAAAGGACCTACTGTTTCTTGACCTCCATCGTTTTTGATATGTTGATCTGAACCAAAAACTGTATTTGTCCATATGTATTAGTAATGTATTGCATCAGAATATATTTCTGATTGTTTTTACCATGTTTTTACTAATTTTACTAGCGATATTAATATCTTCTTAATAGTAAAATTGACTTTCAAAATTATTTTCCTTTATGAATTTTTTTATTATATAACTTCAGAAGTAGCATTATTATTGTTTAATCAACTTGCAAAATATAAGTATATTACTAAGTATATTATGAATAAAGATCTTCCTTCTATAACAATTCTCCTTTACTGCTTCTTACATCACAAGTTTCTTGACGTTTCGGTGTATTTTTTCTCCATCATCAGGACATCTAAATCACAGTATTAATTAATATTTCATTGATAATTGATTATTTAATAATTAATTTCATTTAAGAAACGTCTAGAAAAAAAGTAATGTAAGAAGTAATAAAGGAAAATTAATACAGGAGTAAGATTTTTATTCACAATACACGAAATAAACAAAATATAAGTTGGTAAGCTAAATCGTTCGGCTCACTAAAAATAATAATTCTAGTTCCGAAGATTTGAAAAAAGTTCCGGAACGTCATTTGGTAAAATAAATGAAATGGGAAAATAATTTGGAAGCATATTTTGCTACATAGCCTTGCTATCAAAGCAATAATTTTTTAATTCTACCTTTTTAATATACTTATTTTTATTATTTCAGGTTGTTGTTGTGAATGTTATATTAAGTATCTAAAATCACTTTCAATAACAATAATTTCTCCTCTTATACAATAAGATCTCTAGCTTATATAGATCAATTTCCACAACTTTATATACTCATTATTATTTGGGAATAGTCGGTAATGTTGAAAAAAAAACACATTTAAAATTCAATATTTAATTTGATCTTAAATATAAACATATTTACAAAACGTATTTACACAAAGTAAATAACATAAAATATAAAAATTGACTAGAGCATGCCATATAACAAAGCTTAAATAGGAAAACTTCAACCTTATTAATTTAATGAAAAATATACAGTCAAGAATATGTTAATGTAGTATCACAGAAATCGTCATTTCTTCTAAGCCGCCCTCTTCCCTGGCGATACCTGAGCAAACAGAAACAAACAAAAATAAAATAAATAAATGAATAAAACAAAGCCAACTTAAGAGTAAATTATAAAAATAAATGAAAAAAGTAAAAAAATAAATAAATGAATAGTTCAAATAAAATAAATATAATTTATGTAATTAAAATTAATGTTTATTTATATTGTTAGTATTTTTTTTTTCGTAATTTGTCCGATTATTGTGAGGTTGTTATTCTAACTGCGTAAAAATTAACTTAAAACATTACTACAAACAATGGATAATCCTCTGTTAGTTTTTCAAAATTATTCCGTTCTAAAATCAAATTCGAACTATACATATTTAGTATGTATAGTATGTATATATATATATATATATATATATATATATATATATATATATATATATATATTTTTTTTTTTTTTTTTTTTTTTTTTTCTGTTGGCACTGTAGACCGTGGAGGTCCTTGGCCGCGCGATGTGGTATTCATACATAGGAAACCACAACGCGATTCACAATTTAGGTACACGGGGTAGGATCATCACTCCTATGCCCGGTCTTTTTGTGAGTTGCCTCCAAGTAGGCTGACAGGCCTCACATACCCGGGGGGCGGGATAAATTGCTTGAATTATTTAATGTAATTAAATAAAATTCATGCCGGTGCCGGGATTCGAACTCACAACCTTTAGGTTTGTAAGTGCGTTAACCCGCTCGGCCACCCGGCTCCATACGTATATATATATATATATTTTTTTTTTTTTTTTTTTTTTCTGTTGGCACTGTAGACCGTGGAGGTCCTTGGCCGCGCGATGTGGTATTCATACATAGGAAACCACAACGCGATTCACAATTTAGGTACACGGGGTAGGATCATCACTCCTATGCCCGGTCTTTTTGTGAGTTGCCTCCAAGTAGGCTGACAGGCCTCACATACCCGGGGGGCGGGATAAATTGCTTGAATTATTTAATGTAATTAAATAAAATTCATGCCGGTGCCGGGATTCGAACTCACAACCTTTAGGTTTGTAAGTGCGTTAACCCGCTCGGCCACCCCGCTCCATACGTATATATATATATATATATGTGTGTGTAAAAATGCATTTCCATTTGTAGGGGTTCTCTGAAAAATTATTGGAACTAATATTTCTAAAACCAGTTATACTTTACCTTATATATATATATATATATATATATATATATATATATATATATATATATATATATATATATATATATATTTATATATATATATTATATATATATATATATATATATATATATATATATATATATATATATATATATATATATGTATATATATATATATATTATTCAACAAATAATTAAAGAAGTATATCCTTTTTTTGGTACTCATTTGGTTTTTTCTTATGCATTTTAGTCTCCGAGAGATTTTCGTATTTTAAAGTTGTACAACCTCATTCCTGGGAAAACTATTTAAAGCTCAAAAAACGTTTTGATGCTTTATTTGAGTGTATTTTTCAGCTTACTATAAATTTAACTTCGACCAAACGATAGACTTAGTTAAAGCCGACTTCTTAGTTAAAGGCTGCTGCCACAAATTCCCCTGACGGATACAGGATGGAACTGTTGCCGACTAGCGGGCGACAAACATGGACTGATAGGACAAACATTCAGGGACCAATCTTCTTTATCCCCACCTACGGCCAACTTTTCTCTTCTACAACTTTTGTGGTTTTCATTCGTTCATCTACTTTTCTTTTTTTTATAGGTATCCTTTTTCCTTCCGCCTTTCTTCTTATTTCTTCAACTTCCGAGGGAGGTAGGGGATCAATATTTCGGAAAAGTATTTTCTCTTGTAACTGGATTTATTGCCGTTTCATGGAAAAACGAAATATTGAAACGTGAACATCACACGTGAGCGGTTGACTTGCGTTTAAGTGAATGGTTAGGCAGCCATGACCTTTTCATATATTTCAATAATTTTATTTAAAATATCTTTTCATAACATATTAATGCTCTCAATTACTTTTTTGGCATCACCTTATTTAAAAAAATAAAAGCTCTTTATAAAAATTAAATTTAGGAAAGTAACAGAAATTATATTAAATACCAAATAAATTACATACTAATGTTATTCTATTTTTTTCACTGGTGTTATGAAAATATAAAACCTATATAAGTATAATACCAATTGCTATGAAAATTCTAAAATACTAAACATATTAAAGATACTAAATGTATTAAAATATACTAAAAATACTAAACGCAAAGAAAATTCTAAACGTATTAGAGATTAATTGTCGGTTGGAAATAAGTAAACATGTATAAATAAAAATGAAGTATCAAAATAATTGTTTAATGTTAGTAGTTATGTTAAAGATAACACAAAAATGATTGATTATTATTGACTATTTATTTTTATTGACTTCTTTATTTTTGTGTTCATAAAAACCTATATATATATATATATATATATATATATATATATATATATATATATATATATATATATATATATATATATATATATATAAACCGATTAAATTAGAGAAAAAAAACGAAAACTTCTCTAACATAACGTAATACATTTTTAATACATCGCTATCTTGGTTAGACAAGGTTGTAACTGAAAAGTTTTGGCAAAAATGAGATTATTGGTCCTTCTGACTCTCCATTCTCCAATATTCAACAGAAACTAACTCTATTTGCGATCTGCTGACAAAGTTCTAACATGAAATATATAATTCTAACGTATTCTATATTAAAACTCAGTCATGATATTTTTTTTATCATACCAACTTTTTAAAAGTTAGAATCTTGTCAAACCAACATACTAAGAAATTAATTAGGACATAATTTGGATTTTGAGGATGTATAGATTTAAATTAGAGAGAGGAATACAAAATAACCTTACACGCTACTTATGACACTATTTAACACCAAAATAGATGCAATAAATCTAAATACTTTTGTTTAGAAACATTGATTGGTTTAGAAAAATATAATTGCTAATTGCATTAACTGCTAATATCGTTTGCATTTTTAATAAAAAAATTTTAGGGCCATTGAGCCTGCTCTTATATACCAATTGTCCATTATATTAAATATATATATATTATATTAATATATTATATATATATATAGAGAGAGAGAGAGGTAGAGATTGAGTGTGAGAGAGATGCATATAAAAGAATATAGATTATTCCATTTATTTTCCAGTTTTCTACAAATTTTTAGTATCCATCATTTTTATAATTATCGGCTGCCTAAATTTTAAAAAGGAGCTTGTTGTGTCGAAATGGCGTAATAAGAATGCATAACAAGATAGGTATATAGATTTTTATTTTAACCTGGAGACATTTAAGAAGGCCTCTGGCACAAGCGAGAGGAGGTTGAAAATGCAGTTTTTTATACACTTTTCTCAGGAACTATAAGGGATAAAGGCAGTCGGTTCCTTCTCAGTCCTCATCTATTATGAACTATTTGATAAGATTTTCAAATAAAAATAGTCAACGAGAATTTTTTTACGGCTCTGACAATAACATTTTTTTCTACGGTATTAGCGCTCCTCTACTTTCATCAAACGCTTTAAATAACGAAATGGATGTTGTAAGCTGAGAGAAATTATTTAAATTCAATTAGTTTCTAGTTTTCGGAAAAAAAGGTACATAAGTAATAAAAACATGACCTTTGAGAATTGACGTTTTTCTTTTGAAGTGTTATTTCACTATGGCCACTTGGTCAATTGTTGAACTAATAATCGATCTTGAAGCTAAGACAGTATGGAATAGCTTTTTATCTGAAAATAGTATTAAAACCTTTCTGAAACGAAGATTTACAGTTTTGTTCAGAGTTTTATCCAAGACCAAACAGGTGAAAGTGTTGGAATATTGAGTTTTTCATTGGTCAAGCTTGTTAAAAATTAAAATTAAATTATAAAACAGTTAATTGGCCATCATTTACTTTAGATAAATCATTAATTTCGAATCTGGCTTCAAAGAATATTTAAAAACCTAATTAATATTTACGCATTTCGAAAATTTTTAAAAACGAAGCAGGAGAATCTCATATTTCGTTTTTGTCCATTCCATCGAATTTGGAGATTATTACGCATTTAAACAGGGCATGAGTGCCTATTGCGAAGCATAAGAGAGACGGTCGTGTATTCCTTTGAGCGGCCTTGTCCTCTCGGTTGGGACATAGATGTTGGGTCGGATGATAGCGGCTAATCCATTTGCTCCTGGGATTGTCCGACAACCAATTACTTACCTCCTGCTTCTGCTCAGCCAATCATCTAATTGAAGCCGCTAATAAACTTACGCCATTGGCTCTCCTTTGTTTGGCCATTGCAAGTTCTGTTACAGCTGTAAAGCAGATATCGGATTTGACGAGCAAGCTTAGCATTCAACTTGATTTCGATTCTAGATTATTAATTGTATTATAAAGAATTAACAATTTACAGTTTCATTACCTGCTATGGTTGAACCGTTATTAATTATTTACAAGCGGATTTGCTCGTTTCAAATTTAAAATAATCCAATGAATCCTGCAGACAATTTTCAATAACAATCAAGCCAATGTAAGTGTTATAGCATAAATATTAAAATTTCGAATCTTATTTTATTTTATATTTCTACAATGATTACTATTCGAAGTTTTGTTTTCTTCATGTAATCACGAGTAAATATTGTTATAAACGAATTTAGCAAAAGTGAAATTAGCTTTAATTTACCGAAACAAAACCAATTTCCTATATCAAGCGTCACTTAAACGTATATTATCACTGGCTGAAATAAAGAATGGGCATCGTCTACAAAATGTAGAGCGTTATATAAACTCATCCCATTGGCTAAGGAGAAAAAATACAACCAAATACAATAAAAATAAATACAAATTAACTCAATGCCTAACTGAAAACCGATATACTGATCATTATATAAAAATATTTAATTCTTTTCAGTTGACATCCGCATGATGATATAGAAGGATGAATCTAATTAGGGATTGCCACTTCTATAATTTTGTTTTATTGAAAGCTAGTTTCTAATGTTATACATTCATATTCAGTTCTAAAAACACACAAAAATTAAAAAATAAGCAATTCAAAATATAGTTTGGTATTAATATACATATTAAATTAGATGTAGTATAATTCAGTATTATAAAACATGTTTTGGTAGTGATGGTAATTAGTGATAAACATTTCTTCTGAAATGTAATTAAACTGAAAATTAGTGGTGAATTGTACGCTACAATTTATGCTTGCTTTCTTACCTTGTGGAAGTAATTGGCTAAAATACGGTTATCTGAATCTATTTACAAGTTTTAGAGTCCCTTTAGAATAAAAAAAGTGATAAGAAAGTACCGTCCAATCGTGGTGTTTGTCGTCGTCTCCTATAAAATTACCGAAAACATTTATATATTTTTTTTTTTAAATACATATTATAAAAACAAAGTTTATAAATTAATTTGAATAAAACAGTTGAGGAAGATAGTCTCCGGACTTCGGACTTTGGAGAACTGTTATTTTTTGTGACCTGACCCACTCGATGATCATGCATATTTTAAAAGGTTAAAAAAATACCTACTTTTGAATCTTTTATGATTCATATTTCATTCCTACATTAAATATGGAGATGTTTCATGGTGTCAGGTTAAATATTATATAAATAATGGTAAATGTTTAATGAATGAATTTATACGGTATTTTAGACTTGGTCAGTAAATGTAAGGAATATATTTTTATGAATAAATTGAAAGTGAACGATGGTCAGCATTGTCTAATGTTTTGCAACCTTAAGATTTTGATTGTATTGTCAAGGTCACTCATTTTTTTTTAAGCTATTCATCGATGCACCATGCTCCAGTTCAGTTCTTAGAAAAAAATCCCTGAAGTTAGAGGTGATTTGAATCCCTGAAGGTTTCAAACAATTTTTATTTTAGACTATATCCATTACAAATCCATATTCATATCATAACTACTTAAAGGTTTTTTCAAAGTATTGCGAAATCGTCCTGGTATTTTTTTAAACCAGTTTTCTGAAGAAGCCAATTTCTTTTATTAGTCTAGATCGGAGTTCTTTACTCTTTTGATTTAAGTAAGGTGCGGTCAAGTGGTAGTCTTTTGATGAAAAATGAAATTATATTGTGTTTTTATTTTTACTTCAGCCTGTTGAAAACACATAAATCTTTTTATTACCAAAAAAATTACAGAAAAATAATTGTTTTTTATTCGGAAGTAAATATGATGTGCGTATGCTCAGATTTTATAATTGAGAATGAATACTTTAATAAGCCAACGCAATCCTGGCATAAGAAAAAAATTCAAAAAAAAAAAAAGAAGAAAAACAGGTGCAACGTTGGGAAATAAAATTAAAGCGAATTACATTTTTTTGGTTGGCTTACTCTAGAATTCCACTGAATTTTATTCAGACGAATCCAAAATTTCATCATTATCAGAAACGTTTAAATAATATTTTACATCAGTAATTTAAATATTACATCTATGCATATTTTTCTTTTCTTCATTTTTCTTTTTTATAAATATAACAATATCTAGACCAAATAAAAAAAAAAACAAAAAACATATTTGAACTCTCGTTCATCAAGTCCAGTTTAAACGATTTTTAAACAGCCTCCTTTTACTGTAAAATGTTTAACTATTGATAGACTGCTTCGATATTAAAAAAAGAAAAGACTAATTAAATAATCTGAATCATTACAACACATTAGCACTTGATAAAGAAATACTATTTCTTGATCACACACACACACACACACACACACACACACACACACACACACGATCACACACACACACACACACACACACACACACACACACACACACACACACACACACACACACACACATCTAAATTAGGCGCACACACATCATACCTCTAATTTAGAAACATACGTAAGTATAATAAATGTAAAAATGCTTTTATTAATTTTGTAATTTTTATTATTAAATTCTTTCGATTAAATGTTTTTATGAAAGATTGACTTGCAGTTTTTCTACAATTCCATTCAGCCATAAGGTAGATAGGGATGAAACTCATAAATTCACTTTAATTGATTTAATAATAATAAATATGAAAATTGATATCTGACATTCCTTCTATGCAAAGTAGCCAGATTTACCGATATTGAATTTATAGTTGTAAATTAATGTTTTCAGAAAGCAACTTAGTTTCAAGACTAAAAAACTGTATGAACGCATGATTCGTCCTAATTCTCTTTAAATGTAGAATTTATTGACAGGGAATATGTTACTATCATTCAACTGTTGAAATATTTGCATAAGTCCACTTGAGAGTCAGTTAATAATCTGATTGTACTATCTGATTTAAATTTAGAAAATAATACCATGCCCCTGCATTGGGAAGGTACACAACACATCTTCCCTGGCTTGACCCAGTTACCTGAGTTTGTTAAGGAAGGAGATACTCCATAATCCATCAACTTTTTAGCCTCTTCGTCGTATTGTAAGAGAGCCAAACGTTGTCGTCTCATAAATTAGTCTATTTTGTATTTTCATGTAAGTTATTATGAAATCGTTGCTAAACAGCCCTTGTGCGTTGGTAGGTGCAAGTTAGCATTCAACGTTTTGTCAGTCAAGGTTGTTTTGATCTTTCGTTTCATTTCATTAACGAGTCTTTCGTTTCATTTTAACAGGCAGAATCATAGTTATGTCGAAGGTAAGTCCAAGATTGTATACTCCGTCCGTCTGAAGAATTTGGATTTATTTAGTAAGGATTTAGATATTCAATCTTACTTACGACTTAATTATGTTAAATTGATTTTAGAATTAGCGTTTTGCTCATTGAAATAGTCTGAAAGGGCTTAAATGCCGAATTTTCAAAATGGCTTCCTTTAAAGTATCTTTAATTTTATTAATTTGAAATAATTAACCATCTCTCAGTGTTAGTAGTAATAAAAAAATGGATAAATATAAACTATGAAGAAATTTTATAATTAACTAAAGGGGAAAAAAGGAGACATATTTTTCCAGGTTGAAAATAAATTTTCGGATATAAGAGTAATACTATAGATGTTCAATGTACCGTTGGAAAGCGAAATATATTTAAAAAAATAATATCTAGTATATAAATCCGTAAATGTTAATAGAAAGTGATGAAAAACGTATAAATTGAAGAGGTTGATGTTGTGAGTTATCAAAATAAATGTTTCCATGGAGACTAAATAGAAAATTTTAACATTCATATCAAATAGCGTGGTAAGTGAAAGTTGAGTGGTGCTCGCACCGCACCAGATTTTTATTTAGAAATAAAAATCGAAAAAATCAATTGATTATAAATATCTTAAACTCCATTTTATTTTACACAAGTCTGAAAATTTTAAGTTGCCATAGAAGTTAAATTTACTCCAGCAAGGCTAGTTGCGTGCAATAAATTGATCCCTACAACCCCCCTTTGTGTGGGTACAAGCAAACACAGATGCTGGAGACAGTAGGGAGGCAAACACATGTGAGCAGTTGCTGCGTGCGGCTCCAAGCCTGGAATCTGCAATCAAGCCGATGTCGTCGAGCACACAAAGGGATTACTTCCAATATCCTCTCTCTCTCTCTCTCCTCCTTTTAATTCTGTCACCATGCAAGAATCCCGATACCGTCCAGAATCCCTTTGAAACCGCACAAGCTGCAATTAGACCATTGGCCCTATATTGAGAACCTCAGTTGGCCATCGAACGGCGCCGATTATTGGTTTTTTATAATTAATAGTTGCGTAAGATCATCACCTATCGGTGAGCTTTGAACTCACAGCATGGAAATTGTCCATGGTGAAGTGGTCGTCCTAAAAGTGGGTGCAATTCTGTTTGTTTCCTTTAGTTTTTAAGTTTTTATAAAAAATCGGAACTGCTAGATGGCTAGTCAAAACGTCGCATCGAAAATGTTTCCAGATACCGGAAAAAGTTTGATGGGGGAAAAGTGACGCTTTCTTTGCCTTCGGTGTATTTATATATATATATTCCCATCATTGCTTTTCTCATGATTACTAAGGTGACAGATATAAATTCCATTCATAAATTTTTATTTATTTATTAACTTATTAGTTTAAATCAGTAATCAATAAATTAATTTAACATGATGCTTGACGGGACAACCCACTCCCTTTTTTTTAGGGATATTTCATCCTCCACATTCAACGTTTAAAAATCATGAATACCATAAATCCACAGTTTTAAGTCAGGGTTTGAATATTGCAATTGGTGCTATTGTGAAAATATAAAGGTATTTTTAAATTAATTTAAATGTATGTATCTATACATATGACTGAAAAACAAAACAAAACCAACTGTTTTTATTGTTTCATTAAAGCAGATATACTATTGTGATTTTTTTCATTTCATAAAGGGAAGACGACTTTTTATGTCGCTTTTTTCATCTTTTTCATTTTTTTTTTAATAATATTTTTTCAGTTCTACCATACAATCGTTTTTCAATGAGAATTGCGGGAATTCGTAATTTTTGTAGGATTTCAATAACAGTCATGAAAAAATTTCTTCCTTCTGTAAAGAGTAGTATTTAATAACTTCAATTAAGGAGAGCTTAAAAACTTAGAGCAAGGAAATGTTTAAACAAATGGTGAATCCTTCCACAATTAAGACCAAAAATATGTTCATATACTATTTATAAATGACTATATTATCTAATAACGTACCTTATTAAATAAACAAGTAGTGGGGAAACCATCATGTATATTGGGGTTTGAAAAATGTTTTTTGTTATCCGAACTAAACCAAAAATTGAAGACTTATCATGAAAAAATGTAGTCATACAGTAACAGTTGTCGTGAGTATAACTTGTACTGACAAACTGTTGTTCTCGGCTCATGGGTTTAACATAATCTCATATTCGTATATAAACCCAAAATGGTCCGAATTGAGCGATAATTCTCCCCAAATGGGTCGTAAATCGAAATGATTAAGTTCTACCAACAAAGATGAATTATACAATTTTTGTTGTTAATTACGTTGTACGAGTTTCTAATTTTCTTCACCTGTAAAAATTAATGCAGAATGCTGTTTTTTTATCATATCCATCAGTTAATTTATGTTCAACATATTTTTACCCGAAAAACTAAGTCCACGAATACATATTTTGGCCATTTTTATATGTAGATATAAATAATTTGTCGTACTTATAATATTATTTCCGATACTATTTTCAATATATTAGTATTTTATGATTCGATTTTATAATTATATCAATAGACTAGAATAAGATTTTAAATATTGAAATGTTTTAAACATAATTTAAATTTTTAAACAAATAAATGCATTATTAAACTGCTTATCCGACTGTCTTTATCTGGGAAATTAAAATCACAGTCAATGAAAATTTATAACACACGAAAAAAATGTTTATACCACATAGTTGTTTAAATGATAATTTTACTGGTTATTAAACATGATCTGATTTTTATTTTCAGCATTGCGATCATGAAGAATTTCGAACCCGAGTTTTCAACCGAATTACTTATATGTTTTGAGGTTCCCTGATCCAAATAACCAAGTCTTGCACATTGATGTGAGTGTACGCGCACGCGGTGAGGGGGGGAGGGGTAAGTCTAGCTCAAATAGGAACAGTAGGAAGCTGAAGCTGGGTATTTCAGCTAGGTCTTTGATGTCCATCAAATCTTTTGCCTAAATCCATTTACTAGAAGTGCCACTTTGCATCTTCGATTTTACAAATTTTTACAATTTTCTCAAACAAGGTTCGAACAATTTTGATTAAACTTGTTATATCAATGTACAATTAAATGATCTTTAATATTAGCTAGATTTTAACCTCATCGACATAGTCTGACAGAACTTAAATGCCAAATTTCCAAAATTTCTTCCTCCAAAGTACCTTTAATTTTGTTTATTTGACATGATTAACCGTCTCTCCTTGTCAGTAGTAATAAAAATGGGCAAATACAAACCATGAAAGAATTCGATAATTAATAATAAGAGAAATATTTTCGGAGCTTGTAAACAAATTTCCGGAAACAACAGTAGTAATATTGATATATCATATACCGATGAAGGAAACAAATAAAATCTATCATAAAACCCTAGAAGGTAATGGAGAGTTTCGAAAAACGCATAAGCTTAAGTGATTGTATAATATTTTTTACAGTTATATTATTTAATGGAAACTAAATGGAATTTCCATGAAAAATAAATGGGAAAATTTATTTCAAGTATAGAGGTAAGTGAAAGTTGTGCGATGCGCGCAGATTTTTAATTTAATACGTGATACGCCTAATTACTGTAATCTAGATCTCCTTATTATTATAAAATAATGCGGTTTAGGCGATTCCATTTTATTGTATTTAAAGCTCAGAACACTGGATTTCTATATCCCAGAAACCGGGTATCTCTGAAATTCAAGTTGTGCCATTTGTAACTATCTGCCGTATACAAAAGGAGCACGTCAGATCGGGACAGAAGATATAAACTTCAACAATGCTTTTACAAAACCAATTCTAAAAGCTTATCGGCAAAGCATCAAAATGCAAAGGAGCGGGGGAAAGATATGAAAATCATTGAGAGCGGAAAAGGGTTTGGGAGTTGGTTGCCAAAAGTAAAATCACGTTTGGAAAGGTGCCGGGGAGATATCGCCGGGGGATACCCACTGTTCACAGTCTGGGATAAATAACTTTCCAACGAGCATGTTCTGTATTTCTATCAGCTGGGAAATTATATATCTCAGGTTGTAGCTTTTGTTTCTCGGAACTTTGGAGAACAGTAAACATGAGGATATGTATCCACGCCCTCTTTATTTTCGTGGTTTATTTTGTTTTATATTAATGATAATTTTTTTTTATTTTTGTTTATAAATAACTAAAATAATCCCTTGATTGAAGTACTTTACGTTTGCCATGTTCCCTTCATGTTCCCTCAATGTAATCTTCTCTTCCTTATGGAGATATTTTGTTCTGTACAACATTTGTTTTGTTTTTTTGTCATAAACAACTCTATTTAGGTTTTTCATTTAATAGAGAGTGGAAATTCCTGTTTATTTATAATATTATTCAATTTATATTTACAGAAGAAGGTCCACTTTTAATCCCACAAAAAAAATATCACATTCAGTTTATTAATAAAAAAAATTGTATACAAATTATCTATTTCAATATGTATATTAAATGTTCCATAGTAACGTCACTAATAATTTTAAATCAATAATTAATAATTTTAAATATTGGTCATTTTCAAAACCATCGTACTTCGTTATTACAACAGCCCACATTACTAGAGTTGGAACAACGAAAGGAAAATATCGATATTCGATATTTTGATATATCACAAAACTAAATATCAATATCCACCGATAATAGCTAAAACATATCGATAGATTGATATATCGAAAGGAAATGGATGAAAAAGCAAAGAAATTGCATCAAATGAGTATAATGTTAAACTGTGAAGAAGGTTATGAAATATTATAATGATTATTATTTATAAAACAATATTTTTAAAAGCCATCAATCATTATAAAAAAAGATAAAAAAGAATTATACTTCAAAGAAAAAAAAATTTTATAACATATTTTTATTTTGAAGACTCTCAGCTATATTTCATATATTATAGTCTTCTAGAAGTTTTTCAATAATAAAACCTTCAAACTTCTCAAATTTTTATTTATCTTATAACGGTTCCGAGTTCTGAAAACATTCATCAGAAAGCATGTAATTTATTTGATATACATCTCAAGACCATCATCATTTATATAAATTATCAATTTTTCTTTAAATACGATTAATCAACATTATTTGTATGCAAATCTTATCTACTGTTATAAATTATTGTTTGGTAATTAAATATTGTTTATTGTTATATTAGGTCTTTTCCGTATCGAGTACCGCAGTTACTAACCGGTGATTTATGTGATCACTATTATAACATATAATGCTAAAGTTTAGATTATTAATAATGTATGCAATGACCAACAAAAATAAACATTTATTTTTATTGTTAAACCATAAAATAAATATGCAATATAAAAAGCTATAGATAGTAGTATAACATGTTCTTCTTCTACACCTCCTAAGTACAGACGAAAATCCCTTGATGGAGAAGATTGTAATGTCCAGTTGGACACAGTTTTCTATGAGGAACGAGAGAAATTCATTTTACCCGAATTTAGAACTTTGGAGTGTAAACAAAACAGGTAACGAGGTTAATTGATGATAACAATAGATATTTAAAATTAAGCATACAAAATAATATACATTATCACAGAAATCACTGATTAGTAACTGCGGTATTCGAAACGGAAAAGACCCGTTATATTTACTGGTAAAATTCACAAAACAGAATGGTGACCCCAACATGGCGGATATCTAGATTTTTAGGACCTGGCTGATATTAAAATTCTTTACCTCCGCCATGTTGGGGTTACGATTCAGGAGTTTTACCAAATAAAGGAAATTGTTAAAATAAAATACAGTAGAATCTCGATAATTTACCCTCGTATGGTCAAGGGTTCGAAAGGTAAATGTGAATTATCGAGATTTCCAATAATTGGTAGTAAAAAATAGGAAATAACAAAATTAATACAAAATTGTATTAATATGAATGGAAATACAAATAATATAGTTAGATCAACAAAAAAATTCGGTTATTTTCTTATGGTGCAATCCTTGAAGACGGGGCTTATCGATGGCTTCGTTAAGCATGTTCAGAGCAGAAAATACGTTTACACAAACATCCGATTTTGCTAAGAAATGACACATAATTTTGAGGTAGGTGATTCCCATCCTTGATGCTTTCTAAGAGTTGCATCACTACTTCTTTGCCTTAAATATATAAAATCTTTAATTATGACCATGCTTAGAGGGAGAGTGCAGCTTAGAGGTTGTGTTGGGCGGCAAAACCAGAAGATGAACACCCCTGAGTGAGGTGGTACTGTTGTGGGCCATACAATTATCAATAAAAAGTTGAAAATTTTCGCTATTTTTTATTCCATATCTGTACCCATTCGTTGAAAATTTCACTTATAATACATGTTTTTGTGTTTGCACAATAGGGTAAGGTAAAGGTATATAAGTAAAGTTTTTGTGTATAAAGCACCTTGCATTCGCGGATTTGCCAGTCATGAGCGAACTTAATTTTTCAGATCAATCTATGTTGGCGGCTAACAGTATGGTTACAGATTTTTTTACAATTTTATTGAAAGAGAACTGAATAGAAAAAAAAAGGGTAAACCGACCGAAATTCATAGAAACGGTTCCTTTCTCACTCACTCACCTCTCCTCACGAAAAGATTAAGAGTTAACCAGATTTTTTATTTGGAAATTCGAATTATAAGGCGTTTAAATAACTTGGAAGACGAAAATAAATACGAATTATCGGGGGGACCGGATTGCAGTGTTTTTATACCAAATAAAGGGAGACTTTAAAGAGACCAGAAAATACATAAGAATTATAGGGATATACGATTTAGTGGGATATGAATTACCGAGATTCTACTGTAATATAGTTTAGCATATGGTTTGATCGATACATCGTTGTAAAATATTGATATCATCGATATATCGGATGTTAAGATATCGATAGAAAATATGCGTTTTTCAAATCCGATATATCGACATATCGCGTGTCGATATTCCAACCGTACACATTACTCTCTTTTTAGCATTCTAAGGAAGTGACTATTGAATTTTTAATCGTTCTGATTTTTACATAATCTTTTATGTTTACCAATCTTACACAACAATGACAGTTTTTACCTGATTGGTCAAAAAATAAGAGTTTTGGGAAAAATGAGAACAATTAACAATTCAACAGGTACATCCTTTTGAGTGGTCTGAAGAGAACAACTTATTTGGACAAATAAGAATAACAAAGCATGATGGTTTTGAAAATGGCCAATATTTTCTTAAAAGGGCCGAAACGTTACTATAAAAAAAATAATATATTTAAATAAAAAGGTTTTTATTAATATTTAAGTGGTTCTTTTTATCTTAACCTTAATTGATTATTTTTTCTTCCTATCATTAAATATACATTTTTCATTTATTTTTTTTTTAAACAAAGAATTATATCATTTATAATTCATTCATTTATCATTCATGAAATTATATAATATCATTTCAATGCAATATGCTTTTCGTATATTCTTCAAGTACTTCAACATGTAAAGTCCCCACATGGCGCTGTTGCGTCTACCAGTGTTTTTTAACTTATTCTACATAGAAGACATTGCTTAGAAATCATCAGCTATCTATATATTAGAAATAAGCATTTTCAGGCAACACTGTATACAGTTGCTCTTCGATAGAATAAGAAAACTTGTAACGAAATAGTAGAGCAGCTTGTGGCCCACAATTTTAACGTACGTATAGATCATTTTTTTTGCAAAATAATAAGAAGCAATTACCAACCCATTTCCAAATAAGCGGAAGGAGAAAGTACTTTATTTTGAGATACGTTTTGTAAAATTGCGGATGGGATTTCCAAATATAACATTTACCATTTTTTCGTTTGTTAACTCTATAACTAATAGTCATTTGAAGAGTTAAGAAATTTATTAAAATGAAAAATATGTGCGAAAATCAGTATTTTTAAAAAATGTCTAAGTTGTGTTGAGAAAAGGCGCCCAAGATGAGGCAGTGTGTATTCTTTATAAGGGATAGTGCCTTTTATGTTAATTTTACATAAAAATGCTTCTTTACATTTTTTGTATTAGTGTCCAAATATATCTTGCCCAAATTCGGCATTTTTCATTAAATATAGACATCTGTATTTTCACTCTTAAAAAAAAATAAAAAAAAAACTTGTGTAACAATAAAATAGCTATTTAAAGTGTAAACCTTAAAAACAAAAACTACAAACATCTTTACAAATAAAACTATCGATAAAAGGAAAAATCCTGTTGTGTCTCATATTAGGCGCAGCCATTTTTTTTTTTATTACTAGATTAATCCCATAAAATTAATAATAATAAAATTAATACCAAGAAATTAGAAAGTTTAGGACTAGGAACTAGTGATAAATAAGCAATATGAAAAGCTGATTATAAACAGTAAAAATCATTTTAAAAAAAAACCTTACCTTTTGTGCCAAATCAACCGTCAAAAATGTCACAAAAATTGTCTATTATCACGTGTTGAATAATTATAATGGTGTGAATAGGGAAGGCTCCGAATGAGAAATGTTTTACCTGCCTATCCCTTCAATGACCACTAGTAGTTTATGACGTAATTGGTTCATGAAGTAATTCATGAATGTAGAAAAGATGCAGGAGTATCTCGTTAGCTAAATATCTCATAATAGGGCACTTTCTCCTGCATTAGGAAATATTACACTTAATACGTCTCTCCGTAAAGAAAAATGTTATAAAATTCATAAAAGGTTTGATTTACTAACAGAGACGAATTAATTAATCAAATATATGATTCATTAAGTTACCAAACGTTATTAACATTCTAGCCCTTCCCCGTCCCTCGAGTGTTGGCAAAATTGTATAGGCCTAGAATAAGGAAATATTAAATCAAACGGTGAGCCCTTTCACTATGAAAATAAGGCTTGCAAACAAAAAACAGAAAATATATTCAACAAAACCTTAGATGGCATTGTAGCAGGTGCAGTAAAAGGAAAATAAATATATTATGAAAAGGAAGAACAATATTAAAGTGGGTATTGGAAAAAACTCTTTCATAATTAAAAGGTGGAGGCACGACTGAGTTCATCTAAGAAAATAAAAATTTAGTTCCAATCGAGAATAAATAATGAATATTGGCAGAATTGAAAAGTTATTCCCGAGCACAAGCGGTTCCGCCCAACAAGTAATGCTTTAGAAGTTAGAACCAAATTAGACTGATTTTAATTAAAGTGATTACTCAACAGTTGATAGGACAAAGAAAAATTTAATTTATTTTATAGGGAAATCCCAGCGTTTCTCAATTATGAAAGCTTTTTTTTTTCCTTTTTCGATTGTATAACTTTAATCTAATATAGTGCATTAATGGATTAGCTCATTCTTGATTTACATCTCAGTTAGTGAATGGTATTTATGTAAATTTAGTTTTTAAACTATCAGTAAAAATATATTTCACTTTGGTGAATAATTAATTGCTGGGGTTTTACGTTCCCCCGGACTCCTGAGTACATTATACCGTCAACAAACACACACATTACAGGACACAATAACATTTACACTGACACAGAGTCCATTTTCAGTAGATACCCTAGGACAACCTTACCCAGGAAGACCTGGCAGAAGGTCTAATAATAATGATTTGCAATTTCCACTCATAATTGTGAAGTTTTATTTTATACAGTAATGAGCAATAATTCATCCTATTATTTCGGTTTATCAATAAAAATTAACTTTGATGTTCCGTTAATTATATTGAGAATTTTAATTATATATGATTTGAAATAAACTACTATAGTTAATATGCCTTACAAGTCTAGGCAAGCCAAATGTGTGAAGGGGTAGTTTTGCTTGGCTTGCGGGAAGTGTTGCATCCATACATTTGTGTATTTATATAAATTATATGTTTTTCTTCTATATTTTTAATTGTTTCTTTATAAAATAAAATTATTTTAAACCGAAATTGGCAGCCGACAAATGTTGGAATAGCCGGAATAGTAGGGTCTGGATAGGTTTTCTAAGCTTCTATAAAATAGCTTTACACATTTGTCGTTAGGCATGGCATTTGACTTGCCTAGGCTTGGCAAAGGTGTAAAGGCACCTTAGATAAAGGTCTTATCCTAAAATTATAGGTTAAAAGATTAATTTTGTATATTGACCATAAATTACCTCCACGAATTTGAAACAACTTATTTTGTGCAGACTAAAAATCCGCTTTCCAAATCTTGGTCTATCTTATTTCAATGTGAACACCAATTTTTTGTTATAAATGCATGAAATGAACATTGTTTATATTTTCGATTTTATAGTTATTTATAGTTTATTGTTTATTTTAGTTCATATAAATAGTTAAGGTTGAGCACATATTCTGTATATTTTACTTTTATTTTTATGCCTATTATTCCAGTGAAGATTTTCATGCCACCAAACTGGAACTTTTAGATGAATAGCATTTTCAATTTGATTCGCATTCCCCTATTTCAGGTTTGGTTATATCTGTAGCTATTGTAAGTACAGATTCATTAATTATTCTCCATTGGAACATTAACTGAAAAAAATCGATGGTATTTTACATAATATAATTACACTATATAATTATATAGTATATATATTTTATACACAATATTATTATAATATTGTATAGTGTAATAGTGTAATACCCATTACACTGATTCAAAAAGATGAAAAGTTCAATCGAATAACCATTAAAGTTAGTTAACTGCCGAATTGAGAAGCACCTACGGACCAGTAATTTTAAAAGATGTGTTGAGAAACAATTTCAAGAATCCCCCTCTCCTAATGAGCGTGTTGCATAGTATCAGCTCAAGCTGCTCCCAGTAATTGCAAGCCGTGGTAAATCACGTCTGTTTCGGCGGAAGCCCCAAAGCTGCTGATACCCGGTGCTGACAGGCCGGTTGCCGTACCCTGACGTGTTGAAAGGCCATGAAGCTCCGCTTTAGCCGTTGCGTAAATGGAGCCGAATTAGAGAGTGTAGGTACCACGTGCCCCGGGCTGCTGTAGCCTCGAGGCGCATACCTGGTCAGGGTTCTCGGGAGTGGTCTTCCATTACAAGTACGTTAGAAAACCCTTTTTGGTATTGGTAGGGCCAATGCAACGCCCGCTGTATATTAAACAAGCTTCCTTGAAATTCGATAACGTATAAGGCTTTTCGTGGAAAACTTTCGTTGATTAAATTGTATAGTAAATTTATCATTATGGTGCTTTATGCTAGTATCCTTTCCATGTTTTGATAGATTCAATGATATGGATAATCTCAGTGTCTTGTTTTTATGACGATAAGACAATTCCTTATTGTCATAGTTTTAGATAAAGGTCTTTAGGCATCTTTTCCTGATAAATACGGTGGATCAATTTATCATTATGCTGTAGATTTGTCATATGAATTGAAGCCCTCTTTTTAACAAAATTTCTCCGTTTTTGTCGCTGGTACATTATCTTTAACAAAATTAGTTAAAAATATAGCGCTATTCAGATTTAGCTCTTATCACAATAACCAAAAGCAGTTTTCAAATGAAGTTCTACCGTGGGATTCACTGCAACCTTCCTAGAGGTCCAAAAAATGTATATTAGTACTATAATTTTTCGTGTTTCATTTACTTCATTCCAAAAACAGCCAATACTTAAATCTGAAGACATTACTAGATAAAATCACTAGAATCTAATTTCCTTAGTAAGGAATATACGATTCCTACAACCTAGAGGTACAAAAAGCTTTCACAAAAGATCGTAGAAGAAAACGAGTTTCCTATCTCTATGATAGTTTCCTGTTCCTAAGAAGAGTTTCCTATTCCTGAGAAGAGTTACTAGTTTCCGAAGATTGCAGTATCTCAAAAACGACACTTGGCGTCGCGACATCCATCTATTGCCAAACACACACAAATGGGGAGGAAAACCAGTATTTACACTCAATTTTAACACCTAAAACAAGTAATAAAAATGTTTAATTGGATTGGAAACGAAATTGCGTTGGTAATCTTTATTACCGAAACATATTATTTATGTATTTAATTTAAATATAATTTTTGATGTAAGCTTATTATGACCTTCAAGTAAAGTACTCTTTTCGGCTCACCAATTTTAACCAAAATATAGTAAATACATTCATATCGATTTAAATCAATATATAAATATATAAAGTTTTGCATAGTATTTTAATATAATTTTTGATGGAAATCAATTATGACCTTCAAGTAAAGTACTACTTCCGGTAATCAAGCAGTGACAAAAAAGAATGTTCACAACTAGATGATACAAAAATTCTAAATATAAAATTACAACATTCTACAGCTAACCGTTTTTGAGTTATGCGAGATACGAATGTACGAACGTACATATGAACATACGTACAGACGCCACGACGAAACTAGTCAAAATGGATTTAGGGATGGTCAAAGAGGATATTTCCGTCGAAATCTGAAAACCGAAAATTTTCGCGATCACAATACTTCCTTTACTTCGTACAAGGAAGTAAAAAGGTAGAAAATTCAAATTTGGCTTGAAATTTGTGTTTTAAAAAAGTGTATAAAATATAATTAGATTTAACAAAAATAATTTCCCAATGATACCTCGTACCTCTTTGACATCGTTACTTGCCCACCTTTTGGAAAATGTTGCTCTCTGTATCATATAAAATGTACAGTTAACCGTTTAGCAGCTCGTAAAAATAAGGAGCCTTTCCAACATTTATTAAAAGTATCTTTATGGTTGATTTTAACTAAAATTTGCCATCAAGAATAAGTTGTCAACCTTAGTATAATTTGCCTTCCTTAAATGGAATGCTTAAGAGTTTTAATTTATTAATAACTTAATTAAATGTAATAACTTATAACATATCAGTTAGCCATCATAACATATCAGTTAGTCATCTATTACTAGGTACATTTTTTCTTACATTTTAGTTAATAACTAATATTTTTTGAAACTACAAACTACAGTAACCAAGAATCCTTTCATGAAAACCGATTCATCGGAGAATATGAGTTTTTTTTTTATATATAATGGAACTGAAAGTACAGAATAACAGACGTGAAAGCAATACTGTGTTGTGTTATTCATTTTCCACTGCAATCGTCCTTTACCTTGTAACAAATATATGACTTTAGAAGTGTATGGTGTCTTTTATATAAAAACAGCATTGTGCACTTTATAGTTTTTTCAGAGGGCCTGAAAACCTTTTTCTTTGGGGCTCATTATTTGGAAACCCTTTTTATCAAAGCCGCAAAAAAAAAAAAAAGAAGGCTTATCTCTAGCTATTGCGTCGTTTGAATAATGAAATCGGGTTCCGAAACGTTTGGACATTTTAGAAGAACACCGTTTTCTTTCTTGGTTTTTTCATACATCCATAAAAAAACCGAAAGACGTAATTATGCAATATATTTTTGTTTAAAAATTAGTACGAAATAGCATCTCGTCAAAAGTATTAAATATTATTTATAAGCATTTTATTTAGTTTTTATTTATACATTTTTTTGTGTATACAAAACAATGTTTAAACAGTTTCAAGAAAACGTATGAACCTGATTTTACAGAATTTTATAAGAAGTAAAATATATTTTTATTTGGGTCACTGGATATTAAATGTTTTCCTACAAAAAATTTAATCAACAGAGCCTGTTAAGTTTCTCTTTTAACTGTATCTAACTTTCAGTTAAATTAAGTTTCACTCAAATAATTAAATAAGTTCTTAAAAAAAAAAATAAAAAAAAAATTAAGTGTGTGTGTGTGCGTGCGTGCCTGCGTGCGTGTGTGTGTGTGTGTGTAAATATTTTAATATAGCCCTTTAACGTCTTTACAAATTATTAATAATAACCACAGAATGGAAAAGTGGAAATCTACTACCTAATACCGCGATCGATCTGCTTTTATATTCTGCAAAAATTACCATTCATTTTTACATTAGATCAACCTGCGATGGTCACCTAACATTTAGGCCAAATTTTATACAACTTGATACCCATATTTTTAATTTCAGCGAAAACAAAATATTTAGAGATAGTAATACGAATTGCAATTATTTTATTTATTTATCTTTGTGGAAAACTCCAATAATAATATAATTGGTCTCAGCTCAAGATAAAAATCGATTGTATAATGATGAATAAACTGTATTTTATCACCATTTTTACAGTTTTTTTTTTCTTAATTTCAATGAGTATAAATCAAGCATGTACTTGATATTGATATTGATATTGAATATATTGACTCATTGCCCAAGTAATGTTTTCATTGTAAGATGTATGTTGCATTCATGATTCATGAAAATTACAGCAAGCTATATTGAAAATGAACATAGTTAGAGAATTGGTAACTGAGTAAACTAAATTACAGAATTTCTTACATGATCTGAAGCTGTAAATTGTCCGAAAAAAAATTAATTTTGACTTTCTTACTTATTTCATGGCCGGCGCACACATGTTATCAAGCTGTCAAAATGAGTAAATAATGTTTGAATGATGAATTCATCTATGTTCCTATTTTTCAGGCCTCCAAAATAACTGTGCACTTTCATTTTGAAAAAGTTCTTGTACTAAATTAAAAATTTTCCAAGAAACTTTTTTCAAATAGTTTATACAGGAACTTTCAGGTTAAAACTTTTACTAAAAGTAAAAGTCATTGACTTTATAGTACAAATTATTAATGAACTTAATCGTAAGAACTTTTATATAAAAGTTCTATATTAAAAATTTCTCGTTTGATTTTTAAACTGAGATTATAATAAAAGTTCTCATTATTAAAGTTCCCACACAATTTGATGTGGAAAATACATATGGTTTGTCTTAAACGTTTTTTAATCTAAAAATGTTATTTCTTTAAACACATATTCTGTAGGTGATTTAATTAAAATTAAAGCAATTTTTCTATTGAAATTAGAAATTAAATGTTAAATAAAATAAATAAAAACATAATTGTTCTTCTATTTCGAATTTTATTTCGAATTTTATTTATTATCTACGTTCATTGTAAAAAGATTGTTTTGTTTTTTTCAACGGTACTGCTGTCTGCCGAGGTTTCCCTCACCTCCTTAAGATCCCTCTCAAGTCTTGCCCCATCAGTATGTGAAAAATTATATTTTAGAACTTACATTTAAGATGTTTTAGCAGGAACTTCTATTAACAGAACTTTTATAAAAATAATTTTTGGCAAGATCTTATATTAACGGAAGTTTTAATGATATAAGTTCTCAACGAACTGTAATCAGAACGTTCTTTTGTGTTTATGTTAATACTTTAATTGAAAAAGTTCTTATAAAACTGTTAAACTGAAACTTTTTGAAAAAGTTCAATGAATGTTTCGAGCCCAGCTATTTTCAAATCCAGAAATATTCACAAAACCCCTAATAACAAAAAATGTGAGTTAATTAGTTTCAGAGCCGGAACTAGGGTTTTTTCCAGGAGGGCAAGCTTAACTTTGCAGTCCCTTCTTTTATTCCCTCCCCACTTCTAATAAAAGTCAATAGTTTTATAAAAGTACTTTAATAGGTAATATGTTTCAAAATAAATATCATTTCATAGCATTTACTCATTTTATTGACTGAAAAGCAATAAAAACAATCAAAAAGCAGAAACAAACATTTCATACTTAACCTAAAAGTAAAATTTAGCTCATTTCACCAATTCAGACATCATCAGAATAGAAATATAATACATAAATGTACATTAGAAACTTATCGCATCCATATCGCATTAATGGGCATCCTTGTACTTTGGCTCTAACTCACTCGGAAAATTCAGCGGACGGCTCACAAGTTAATCAGTTTGTGTACTAGAGAGTGTAGAATTTGAACTAAACCAGTTATTCTACAACATGAACGCAATGAAATATATTTATAAAATATAAATTGTTTTATAATGATGAATTAAATAAAAAAAATTTTAAAGTTCACTTAGTACTCATGAAACATTTCACTTCGGAAGCACTATAATTCTCTTTTCAGATTGGTATAATTAATACAAGTATTTTACAAATAAAATATTTTGATTTTGTCAATATGTCTTTAACTAAGCAATTTCTGTTTAAATAATTATTTCCGATAACAAAAAGTTTGTAAAAGTATTATTGTTCCCAATAGATAAAGTGCTTGCTTTCGGAAATTGCATTACTTTTATCTAGTTAAAAACGATATATATATCGTTATTATATATATATATATATATATATATATATATATATATATATATATATATATATATATATATATATATTACAATTAATATATAATTATTTAAAAAATGTGCGTTGATTGTTTAAAACTATCTATATTGTTGCAACTCGAGATTTATTAATTATATGATCGTAAATTGTTCAATATAGAGCAATATGCGTTACTTTGTAAAAACATTGGGCTGCTGAAAATCCGAATAGGCTAAAAAAAAAATAAAAAAAGAAAGAATAATCATAGTCACTCGTAGTTCACTCTACGTCCAACGGAACTATAGGCTCGTCCCACTGAGCATACGAGTTTAAAAAAAATTAAATTAATAAAAATCAGAAGACATTAATCTAATCCACGAAATTGTTAGATTGTCGAGTTTATCTTAATTATTAACGGCGTTGGAGAATCTGCTTTCTGAAGCATGAGCTCTTGGGTTTAACTCTCGCTTAATGTTTAAACAGTGCGGATCAATTCACCATGGCATGAATACATTATAGCTATTTGAGCCGTTCCGGTTATGAATAGTTGATATGATGTGCGCTAGCAATAGAAGCTACACACAAGAGGCCGACTTAATGCATAAGAGCAGGACATCTTTAAGAACAGTTTTTTTTCTTCTTTAGAAACCTAATGGTTTGCATTAGGATTACATGTTAATACATTACCATGTTATACCATATTTGAAATCAATTTGGTAAACAATGTTACGGAATTTGTCTTCGAATATAATTCTTTTGTATTTTACATCCTCAATTAGCTAAGGTAAAAGAAGTATAGTAGTATAGTATATTATAGTAGCATAATCGATAACTTTTTTTCGAAATCCCAATTTATAAATTTTACGAGGAACGTGAATCCCTTCGCCCAAAAAACTGATTTTGGAAATATGTAGTTCTTCCGTTGTCCCTTATTTGTAAGGACATGTCGTTCTTCTAAAATTTCAAACAGTTTTCATTGAAGCATGGGAGAGAGGGGGAGGTGCAAAGCGGTTATTTAAGAACCGTGGAGGAAAAATTATTGGTTCAAATATCTCAAATAATATTTTCAGTCTTTTATTTAATTATTTAAATGTACTGAATAATTTTTGTGGTCTTCAATTTTTTCTTATTCCGGGATAAACTTTTTTTTTTTAAATTATTTTTGTTAAAACCTCAGCCCAAATGTTTCCCAAGGTCAAATTCAACATGAAAAAAAGAAAACAAAAGCATAGTCTTTTTTTTTCTATAAATATTATATACCATAGGATTTTCGAATTTTTACAAAAACGTCTAAAACACGTTTCAAAAAAAAAAAAAATTAAATATTTTGGTTTATTATATTTAAGTATAGCCTTTGTAATGGACCAAAAAAAATTAATCTCCCTAAAAATGTGTGTTTTTGCGTTTGAAGATTTGCATAGAATTCAAATATTAAATTAAAAAATATGTCCGTCCGCAGGTAGCGACTTTTTTCTGAGACTAATAAGTGGATTTTTTTTTTCAGATTTGGCTCTGAAGTCAAAGGTCACCTCAGAATGAATCTCGGGATTCGACATTACCTCCGCCATTTTGTTAAAAAATGGCGGCCGATTAGACGTTTTGTATGTCCGTCCACATATCTGCCATTTAGATAGGTGAAAGAAAAATATTAATTAGTTTGAATCATTATGCCAAAGTCTTAAAAACAAATTGCTGCTATATTTGTTTCAATTTTTCTTTTGAACTGATATACTACTGTTATTGCTATACGAATTCATCTAAAATTCATGTCCTGAGTCATTATTAATTAAACAAGAATATCAAAAACATTAGACTAACGTGTAAAAATTAAATTATAATAAATAGTAAAATTAACATTTAATGTAAAAGACATTGTTTAGGAAACATAGTTTTTTTTTTTTTTATAAAATAGTTGTATTACTTTTTCTTAGACATCAGTTCGAATTATATCTTACGATCGGATTTGAGATGTAGCATTTCCACGTCAATTGCAACCTTTTCCAAATCAATTGTAACCTTTTCCAAATCAATAGTCACCTTTTTCAATTCAATTGTAACCTTTTCCATTTCAAATGTAACTTTTCCCATTTCAATTATAACACAACCGGAATTAATTCAATATTATTTATTTTATTATTGAAAAATAATTATTTTGATTACATTAATGACTTTTGAAATACTTTCGGCATATTCTTTCGACATTTTTTTCGTTTATTAGATAATTGATATTAAGTGCTAATTTCAATTAGGTAGTTTAAATTTTTGAAATACAATTGTAGTTTATCGATTTGATTTCATCGATTTGGTGATCGTTCATTAGGCTTTCGAAGTTGTTAATGTCAAATTTACTACCGAAATTTTATTCGGCCACGAGTATTTCAACTTAATTATTAGTTTTAAAAATTCTTCGGTATAGGTATCGTTAGCTAGGTTTTCAAGGGCGCTATTAAGGAATTTACTATCGGATTTCCGATCGCGCATGCGCATTTCGCTTTTCCATTGCTATTGAAGATTTTTATGAAAAAGGGATAGTTTATTAAGTTTTCGAGGCTTCTAATTCCATTTTTTTAGTTGGATTTTAGATCGCGCATGTGCGTTTTGCATTTCCGTTACTGTTGGAATTTTTTCTGATAAAGGTATCGTTTATAAGGTTTTCGAGGATTCTGATATTATTTCTTGAATTGGATTTTGGTTCGCGCATGCCCCTTTCGCTTTTCCGTTACTGTTGAAGAGTTCTTATTGAACTTGTCTTCTTTTTTAAGGGCCGTTTATTAGATTTTCAAAGTTTCTGATTTATTTTTTGGAATTGAATATTTTATAGAACATTCGGTAAAGTTAATGTTCATTAGGTTTTATAGGAAGATATGCTCAAAAAAATGTCAAATATAATTGTATTTGAAATTCACATGCTCAATAAAAATAAAATTTGAAAAAAGGAATCAGAGCCCGCGAAAACCTAATTAACGATTTGTGTAGCAAGAAAACTTCAATAGTATCAGAAAATAAAAGAGCGCTGGTGCAATCACAATTCCCATTAACAAAATCGAATCAGAGCCCTCGAAAACCTAATAATCGATATCAGTACCGTAAAATAGTTCGGAAAAAAATAAGTGATTATAATCATATAATTATTAGATTTCAGAAGTCGTCGAGGAACCACGCAATACACGCCTCGTTTTCATTGGTTTCATTCCCTTCGTTTCATTCAAGCTTACTTGAATTAAGAAATTTCAATTGATTATTAAAGACAATTAATTGTACAAATAGTTTAAACTGCATAAGCAGTGTTATTTCCGTTGGATAACGGAACTTTAAACGGCTTTCATTAAAATTTTTAACAGCCCTTTGATTTTTTACATTAAAATAGAATTTTAGTCGTATCTGAGACTTTTGGCTAATGTAATAAATATAAAACACTGACATGCGATTGATTCAAAGCTTTTGGAAGTTGTTTGCTTGCATGACCTGCTATTGTTCAGTATATAAATATTTTTAAATCAAAGTATTTATTGAAATTATTATATATATATATATATATATATATATATATATATATATATATATATATATATATATATTGTCTGACACATGCTATTGATTTATCATTGTTGGAACTAATTGCAATCGAATTCCTTTATCGGAAGTAAATCGTCCCTGAAATAGATGAAACCTACTGGATTTCATACCACGTAAGGATATGTAATCCTGTGAAAAATGTAATGTAATTTATGTTATGTTTCAGTTTATTTTAATTATCATAACAAGCATCAAGCTTTCCTCCTCCTGATGATTCTTTGAATAAAGTCTGGCATTTTTTTCATGTTGGAACATTATCTTTGACCTTACTCAGTGAAACATGACGTTATGACATCTAACCAAAAGCAGTTTTATCAACGTCCGTTTCCGGTCGATAAAAGAAGCGTTACAACAAAAAATTATAAAATAAAGTTTTAGATACAACCGAATAATATTATGAAATCAATTTTATTCTAAGATACATTCGCCTCAATGCTTATAACTTCAAACAAACTAACGGTATTGAACCAACAACCCAACGCTCAAACTCAACCCGCAAAGTAAACTGAATTATGCTAGGCAGCGAATGATTTACAACCGAGGAGGAGCCTTTGAGCGGCTCGGGGTGAGAGAACATCTTTTTAATGGACTACCCCAATCCAATAAAAGGCTGTGCTGGATTGGACAAGAGGAGGGTTGGTCACACCCCTTCACCTCCCGTTAAAACTCTAATCCCTAACGAACGTTTTAATTTATTTAACTGCTCTAATATAGAGTACTGAGATTTATTTTTAGATGGATACAGTAAGTAATTTCAAAATATAGTTGTACGGGAATTATGGATCATATTAAAAAAAAAAAATATCAATAATTAACTTTTAACAGAATATAACTGACAACAGAATAAAACTTTGATTCAAGTTTAAATTTTTTTTATTACAATTTTTACAACCTTATATAATATATTTAAAAAAATATGTATATTTCAAAATTGCATTCTATCATATCTACTATTATTGTTACTGCATCCATTCTCCAAAATTGTTACAATAACAATACCTTTGGAGTTTTGAACATAAAAAAAAAAATGGTTCTCCTCACTGATGTCCGTCAAAACCTATAACTACATTAGATCATATACTTCGCGAGCTAACTTTCATATGTTCATTCGTTTTGGACAAATCAATACGGATATGACTTTAAAACTGAAAGTTGTATCATTCTGCTCCTTTTTTTTTTTTTTTCATAAATTATATTCAGGGCTTTTACGAATTTGTAAAGTCGCTTAATTTAATTATGATATATGAGCTAAATGATTATCACAACGTCAATGATCCAAATAAAAATTAAATTATTTTTAGGACTCTCATCATTTTTGTAAAAAAATAAAACCACGAATTACATTAATATTTTGTATCTCAAATAATATCGCCGTTGTCGTTAAAAAACACCCTATGCGTATTTGTTAACTATTTTTATTTTTTCATTTTATTTTGCAAGAAAATTTAGCCTTTTCCTTTATGTGAAACCTATAATGTGTAAAGATATTTCTTTGTTTATTTAAAAAGAAACTAAATCTCCTTTATGCGTATTATTTACAACCTGTCTTCGTAAATTCTCTTAAGTGCAACATTCACTCATAGGAGATTTCGTTGAGTGGAAATCGGTTGTAACTGATCCCCTTATAAATCAGTTTTGTTAGTCCTGTAAAATCATGAGTTTGACATATAAGAGATTCTGCGGGGACAATGATTATACAATTATACACACATATTAATCATAATAATATAGCATATTGTGTAACTTCTATAATTAATTAATAAACTTATCATATTATGCAACTTTTATAATTATTTAATAATTACGAAAATTTATAAACGGAAATAAAAAATGATAAATTGGAATATGATAAGAATTAAGATTTAATAATTTGCTCTTTAAAATTACATGTTTTTTTGTATATATTTTATTTGAGACGCACGTTGATTAGTTCAATGAATAAAAACGTAAGAATTTTCAAAGGCTGTTTGTTGGTTCATGCAACTTTGTTTATAGACACCGAATAAATAAAG
The DNA here is from genome assembly GCA_948150685.1 of Rhaphigaster nebulosa. Taxonomy (NCBI): domain Eukaryota; kingdom Metazoa; phylum Arthropoda; class Insecta; order Hemiptera; family Pentatomidae; genus Rhaphigaster; species Rhaphigaster nebulosa. Next base: position 93,608,983 of record OX411306.1, on the reverse strand, counting down.
AACTGAAGAATATAATTTTAATCACAGTGTAAGACATATCTGTACGAAACTAAATTATATTTAGAGTATGAACAAATTAATCAAAAGAAGCAAACATCCATGTCATTCACATAATGTGTTTATTTTGATTACATTTTTTATTTTGATTACTTTGATTACAAAGTTATGTCTATTTTACTTATCTGTAAACTAAATATTTAAGATGCTTTCATTACCTTGTATTTTTTAAATTAATTAAAGAAATGGTTTATGAAGTATAACAAAGTAATCACGAACTCAAGGCAAAATAATACTAAAATTCGCAATTAATTAGTGTGAGTAATAAATTATTTATCACAGACCGGCATTTCATTTCTAATTAGCAATCTCTAAAAAAAGCATATAAATTTTTGTTATGAAATAAAATTCGTTTGTCTTTTTAAGTTTGGTATTGGCAAGAACTTTTCTACTTGCCGATGGTATTAATTAAATTTGAATTTCTTAGCTGACAAATTATTTTGTTTATCTTATTTGATATAAGATCATGTCATCACTTTAGCCAGAATAATAAAATGAAATGTTATATTTTCTTGAATAAAATGACATAACTTAAACTTTGATAGCGGGCCCTTTAGGGGGAGGGGGAAAGAGGGAAACCAATTTGTTTTATTGTACTCACAAATGAAAACTTGCTGAAGTGTATCATTTAGAGTTCAGTTGCTAGAGAGGAGGGGGTTTTGTGTACTTAGTTGGAAGCAGCTAATAATGTTTCCATGAGAGACTCGTGAATGTAGTTTATTAAAGAACAAACATCATCTGATAAGGAAACAACGGAGAAAGATCAACCAGTTTCTATTTAATAACGAATGCAAACTTGTACAAACCCTAGGTTGCAGTTGTTATTTGATATTCCAGTCTTAACATTCCATTCTTCAGGAAGAAACAAATTTCCTCATATACTTTTGCTTAAGCAGTTTAGCATGGAAGGAATATCTCGAGAGAGTTTTGGTAACAGAAATTAGGAGTTCATCGACAGCATCCCTCTAATTGCTATTCTGAATTAATTAGAGGTAAATGTTTTTCATAAGTTAGATTATTAATAGTGATACAATTCTTATTATATTTGATGGAACCAAAACTATCTTCAGCTTACTTGTTTGGAGATTGTATTGCCAATTACCTGAAAATAAAGATATTTTATTACCCAGGAATAACTTCGGTTTTTTGTAAGTCTTTAGTTATTGATCATTTAATCATACTAAATTTACAGCGACATCAGAAGATTTACAAAGCCTAATTAGAATTTGAGCGCCTGCTGTGCCAAAGGGAATATTACTTCTTTTGCTAACCCGGAAAAAATAAATTAATGGTAATCTTGTTTTATTAATTTTACATTGAAGCAATTATTTAAGATAATTTAAAATTTTAATTTATTACCTAAGCATCTCAGTTCGAATTCTTATAACGTGTCCCCATACCTACACGTTTAAAATAAATATGGTCACAAGTTATTTTAATATAGCATATATACTATATTCACACTTGTCACAACAAAAACTGAAAGTTAACAAATTATACTATTTAGAATTGTACTTACCCTTTAAACTTAATAATGTTTATAATTTCATAGGAACAACGTTTCGAGCCAATTAGCTCACCTTCAAGTTACAAATCAAAGGACATCCAGAACAAATAATATAAGAATGAAAAGCATACTAAGAAATGAAGAAGAAAGTTTTAAGAAAATTGCATAATTACTTTGTATTTGATTAACGAAGACTGCAAAATACAAGGTAATTATGTCAATTAATATTCGGATTAAGTTTTACTCCTTTTTTAATATGAGGTTTTATACAAACAAAAAGTGTAATAAGGTTCAGAACTGTTAGTGATAATTTGAACCTATGTAAAATTAAAATTTATAAGTGAAATAGCATAATAGTATATTATTCTAAATTTGCAACTTGAAGTCAATTGGCCCGGAACGTTTTTCCTATGAAAAAGTAAACATTTTCGAGGTTTGAAGGGTAGAATGTTTCTTGGAAATAAAAAAATAATATAAATAATTGTCCTATTCTCTCCATATTATATATAAACATAATAATATTCCGTTATGAGGGATAAAATTTATAAACATAAAAAAAAATATATATATAAACTAATATCACACTGGGAATTCCGGTTGGTTTTTATTGGGGACGGAAGAATGACGTCCGTTTCGTATGGTCAGTTGTCATATTTTCTAGAGAGAGCACCAGATGCAAATTATTTCTTTTTGCAGTTCAGTATCTGAACATTAATATGAAACAAAATATTCCTTTGCAGTTGAAATGCTGACTTATTTTTTCTCAATTTATTATAATTACTCATTTGTTATAGATGTTATTTATTATGTTTGTTCTTCAAACATAAATTAAAAGAATCACTCATAGGTTGATATTTTTCGCGAAATGAAAAGGTTTAAGAAATCGAACTATTGAACTGTATTGAAAATTGTCTAGATAGACATTTGTGTGGTCAGCGATACATAAACCCTTTAAACCTTGGTATAGATTTTCCAAACCAAACACTGCTTCATGGCTGATTGAATCTATTCTCTTACCTAAACCCCTTTGAAAAAAATCTTTAGAGACACACGGATTCGGATTCCTCAATAACATACAACGTGTTATTGTTTGAGGGGAAGTACTGGTGTTATTGCCTCTATACCTCGAGACCCAGCTGCCGATGGGACCCACAATGGGAATTATCCATGGGCTGTCTCCTAGTCCCATTACGGCAGGGATATGTCATTCCAAACTTTGGCCTTACATCGGTGCGGCATTTGGAATTGGTGTGACACATCGTAACCATGGAGATATATTGTTGTATGCAACAATGAAATAGTTTTACCAACTAGAAAAAATCGAGAAAAAAATGGGTTATAATTCAAAAAGAAAAGGACAATGGATTTTGTTGAGGGAAGATTATCTGTAATGAAACCCATTTCGCACTACGATTTCAGAAGAAATACTAGATTTTACTGTGCTATTTATTACAGCAATTAATGCTTAAGTCCAAAATCAATATGAAATATTTCTATCAATACTAAATACATGTTAATCTTGTTACCACTTTATGATAATAATTAAGAAATTTACTGTATCTTCACTATTACGGTATCTTAAACTCTGTTTACTCAATATATTACTTGAGTGTAAACAATGTTAATGCATTAATAAATAAAAACAACTGTGCTTATTAAATCTTTCTCATTTCTAATGAATCAGATATTAGACAGATTTCGAATCTAATTTATGCATGCATCAGTCATAAAGAAAGGTCTCTATTTTCTGGGAAAATTTACAAAATGGTGGAGCTGATTCTTGAAATTCGAAAAACGGCATTATTATATAAATAAAAGAATGCAGCGATACAAATAAAAATTAATACAGGAAAAGAAGAGTGTTTCAAAATGAATAGGGCGTTTTAGACCATCGAATTGGAAAGGGATTGTTGGTCAGTAATGGGTTCAAATGAAAGAAAACGACAGTCAATATTATGAGGAGTAACCTTAGTTTGTGATGAAACTCTCATTTTCAAACTGAATTTAAAAAAGGAGAAAGTTCTTGACTCAGCAGGCGATACTTTATTTTTTTGTTATACCTATTGATTGTTAACTTTTGATTAAAAGTATATTGTGGAATGTTTTTTTTTTCATTAAAAACAAAGTTAAAGCTTTGTTTCACGTGCAGTTGATCATGCAACTAGAACAATATCTCGAACTGTGTATTTTGTAAAATCTGTCTTTACACACTTTGCGTATCGAAGCTCACTTCTCCTTTTGTCTCATTTCATATACGAGAAATAATATTTACTTCTATCGAGACATATTAAGGTAACGTTCCCAAAATCCGTCCGGTCGCATAAATTCGTCCCTCACCCCCCGTTATATAGCTACCTGCTGAAAAACACTTGAAATACTTCAGTACCACCCAAAAGACTGTTGATATTAAAATAGTTGTGAGGTTTTGGTTTATTATTTTCAACTATAGAACTAGGAGCCTGTCAAAATTTTTGATCAACTTCAGAACGTTATTCTGATGTATCAAAAAAAGATATTATATCATAAATATTCGTAGACTGGTGTACTATTTTTGTGTTCAAATTATCTGAGACCCTTACGTTTACTCCTTAGGGGTAGCTACGATAGGGAAAGCTACCATTGTTTTCATAGGTCAAATCTTAAATTCGTTGCTCTCAAGATTTTTCAGCATGTCTCCCTAGCAAGTCAAATTTCTGAAGGCAAGCGAGGAGAAAAATGGAGGATATATTTCAAGTGATGCCAGGAACTGTGTGGGCAACAGTTCACAATTCAGCACCCTTCCCAAAAGAAGGGATATTGGTTTGTAATATTTGCTTAGATGGATAATTAATCACATTTTTTAATCAAGTAATTAATAATAAAAACGTTTTAAGTATTTTAAGACAAATAAATTTCGTTTTAGGAAATTATTTACCTTTATTTTTCTTCAAATAACAATGAAATTTAATTGGGGGACGAAATTAGGGTCGTTTTTTTAAAAATCCTTTTTGTTTACTCAGAGACACGATTATTTAGTTCCATCAAATTACGATAATAGCATTTGTTGGTATAGAAGAGAACTGCTTGTATACATTTTTTGATAATTTTAAACTTTAGTTCATATTTGAAATTAAATTTCAAGGAGAAAGTACGTTCCCTTATTTAATGATATTACAAGTAATTTTTTTACTATTTTAAATTTAATTCAAATGCGAAAAACGCACTTTCTTTGATTACATTCTACGGTGCTTACAGACACATAAACAATTACAACATACATATGTATGCTTATGCGTTTTCGGCACATCTTTAAATGCATTTTATAGATTTCGAAACAATTATAAAACTAGGACGTCGTTTATGCCCATAAGTATAAAAAAGAGAAAGAGTGTATATGCCAGTTACATGCCATGAAGGCATATACTTATTATAACACCTCTGCTAGTTTATTTCATTGGCCGGATTTCATCAATTTTTCTATTTCGTGAACAGTCAATCTTCGCATCAACAGTTGACCTTGTCTATTCAAGACTGTAGTACGTCTCAACGTATATCGTTGAGTAACGTATGATTACAATCCGTTCGATTCACAACAGACTTGATAATATTAAATCAATTTTGTTTGTGTATATAAACTTCTTTAGAAATCAAGGACTGGAAAATAAGTACTTATACCTATTGCTTTCTTTTACAGTTTTTATTATCAAAGTACCGTGCTAAATGGCTTACATCATAACTTGACCTATAACCAAGTACAATGGCTAAAGAAACTTACTTCTAGCAAATCTTTGAATATATTCTTAAATGTTCGTTCATTTAACAATATCATTGAGCCTGTTCTATTTTAATAGGGTCCACTTAGCTATTGTTGTCATTTCGTAAAAGGTCTGTACGCTAAAGGACATGCAAACACATTAAACGTGCTATTATTTACAAATTTTTTAAATAATGGAATCTCTGTGATCCTCTGAATCAGAAGCGATCAAGAGAACTCAATGTAAATTTATTACGACAATTTAATAAGCAAGACTTTTATAACAGAAAAAATAGCTGTTTGAGGATTATTTTTAATACTTATAAATTGTTTATACTATTTATAATATTTTCAGGTTTGATTTATTCAAATATTTTGAATTTAAATAGCTTACGTATTCTTAAATATACTGTATACTTATGATAAGTTCTTTCAGATTGTATTATATGATTTAAAGCATTTTGTTTTTATAGCAATCCAATATAGTTGGGCAGAACCGTTTCGACAATATATTGCCATCAACCAAGGAAATAGAGAATTTAAATTCCGTAACAAAATGAGGAAATGCACCTTTGGCATTAGACTTCTTGACCTAATAAAGTGGTAATGCCATGAATAATTACGTTCTTGTCTAACGTTTTTATCGAATGGGATTCATTATGTTAAAGAATATTTATTTCTTATTTATGTCTATGTTTGAGCATCACAAAATTATATTAATTATAGGATATGAAACGTATCAATAAATAAAATAAAAATCTTGGAATTTGTTTCTTCAACAATATGTGAACTCATAATGACCCTTCGTTTATTATATTTTTTATCCATTTTTTTTTAAATTTTCATGATACAAAAAAAAATTTAAATTGAGTGTAATAAGTACAAATGGAGTTTTATTTTTATTTTTAACAAGTTAACCAAAAAAATAGTTTTTATAAAGTTACCAAACTACAAACATAATTATTAATGAAATAATATCAAATTTTTTCCATAAAGAATCGCAATTCTTCGATAGTAGATAATGAGAAATTTTCTGAAATATCACGCCATTCTTTGTACGAATACGTTGTATATCTTTTTTACAAAAGTTTTCGTAAGACTAAGGAATTTTTTTTTCTATTTATGTAATTGTGTTTTTCGCTACTCTGAGCTAATAAGGACTCGCCTGTAGCATTTAATATAAGGGAATCCAGCAGTTCTAAAACTTTCCCAATGAGAATGAGAACAACTGTGACATAACGATATTTAAAAAAACACTTCAGGAAACTCTTGGAGTATATGAAATGAGACTCAGATAACTTTTTTTTTTTTTTACAAATAATTTATGTAAAATGTAATAGTAAAAAAGAAATATGACATAAAAATGATTGGACATTAGCAGTTGTTCATCATATTTTTTAATATCAGTTTTATTATTTTTTCTGTTTAGTTGCAAAGAAATTGCTTTAATACAACTAATAAGTCGCAGACTTCACTAACTTCAGTGATACTCTATGACAAAAGTTTCCAGACTATGTCATTGCGTACCATTTCCACTTTTCAGATAACTGGGCGCACCTGAACTTTTGATATTACTAAAACAGATTCCTTTTCATAAAAAATACAAAATGATCTGCAAAAGTATATAAAATATTTAAATGAATATGAATTATAGTAAATTTTGTTAAGAAAATAATGAATTGAAAACAAAGTTCAAAAGTCCATAATCAAAAGTGAAATTGATTTCACATAATAACAGCAACAATAAAATTAGATTAACAACACCAAAAATACTGCAGATTCTTATCTTATACACTCTTTTGTATCCATAAAAATTAAGAAATTTAAAAAAAACATTTTTAAGTTGCAAGCATGCGGTTTATTAACAATCAGAGCATTAATGCTAGGCTAAACGTTTTAAAAAGATAACATTCATGAATTTTGGTCGGCTGTTCGCGTTCCACCTATAACGTCCTTTCGTACTACGGTCTGTGAATCACTGCTCCAAGATATCGTTTCCTTTTTTTTTTCTTTAAAATAAGTTGAAAAATATGGACACTATTTTCTGAAACAAAATTAATTGTTCTTTTTTTTATTAATATTATTAGTAGCACTTATTATTGAAGACCTCATCTTCCCATGTGCGTCCATATAATGCCGTTTATTGATTTCGTCTGGAACCGAAGGGATCGATTTTTCCTTTAGTGGACGGGCCCCGTCTTCTTTGACACCATCTGCTGTAAGATATCGATTCCTAAGGAGTTGAATGTAAATATTCTTTACAAGACATGTTATAAAAATAACAGCATGTTCAACATGTAGCAAGATGTTCAAGAATATTATTGAAAAGATTGTTTTTAAAAAAAATTTAACACAAAAAATTATAATCGAAGTATGTGTTTTAATAATTGATAGAAATTTTTATGTGAATGTTAATTGTGATAATGCTGTATGCTGTGATAACAGATTACTATGAAAATGGTCTGATGGCCGACTTTGGTGTAGTAATGGAGATAAAAGTATTAAGACAATAAGGATCTTTTAGACTATTATTGAATATTGTTTCTAATTTTAACATTTCCAGCTAGCGCGAACTAAATCAGCACTAACCAAATTTGTATGTTTTCAACAATACATTATTTATTTCCTTAATTAGCATTCACATAAAAATGTCTATAATTTATTAAAACAAATACTTTAAATATAACATTTTGTGTTAATTATTTTTAAAAAGAATCTTCTCAATAATATTTTTGAAAGATTGGTAGGCAAATCTTTCCACGTCATCTACTAATATAAATATTAAACCTATTGCACAAATAAATAAATAAAAAATAGGTAAATTACGTTTTAATTGTTAATATTTAAGGTTTTTTATATTTATATTTATATATTTATATTTAAGTTACATATGGGTTTGAATGGTAAAAATATCAGTTAAAAACAGATAAAATATTTTATAAAAAGTAAATAGACATGAGACATTAATTATTAACAATTAATAAATATAAATGTGATTATATTTATTTCAGCAATAGCCTAAATATTTATGCTAGTAGAAGATTTGAGCAGATTGGCCAACAACATGTTCAAGAATATAATTGAAAAGATTGTTTTGTTTTTTAAATTTAACACTAAAAGTTATAATCGAAGTATGTATATTAACAATCGATAGAAATTTATAGGTGAATATTAATTGTAATAATGCTGTGATCTGCGATAACAGATCACATCGAAAAAATGGTCTGATGGCCGAAACATTGGTGTAGTAATGAAAATAGAAGTATTAAGACAATAAGGATCTTTTAGACTATTATTGAATATTGTTTTTAATTTTTTCCAAAAGATTGATATTGAATCGATTAAAAAAAATGATATTAAATTTTTATAAAATCAAAGTACTTAATTTTGTCTTAAAACTATGGAAATGCTCGGCTCCACTCATGATACTGAAAAAAATCAATTTTTTACAGGTTCATTATATTTTTTCAGTAGGTTAGCCTGTTTGGTAAGATGATGTGGTCCTGGTTGTAAAATGGCGTGGGCAGTGTGCAGCAGTTGTGAGTTGTTGATTGTAGTGGTTTGCTGTCAGTTTGAAAACAACCTAGCCGAGCTGTAGCCCGCGGTTATTTAAGTTGTAATTAAAACTTTGTAAATCAAATTATCCAGATGAAAATTGTGTGTATTTAGCTGTCTTGGACACAAACATCTATTTTAGTTAGAGCTGTTCCTGCAACACCGAAGTTATAAACTGAGAGTTTTAAGGCTACAGACGAATCAATCAGTAAAAATTACTTTAAAAGATAACTAACAACTACTATGATACTGACCGTTAGCTAAATTACTACACGATTACTAGAAGTTGGCAAGGTGAACAGCCGGAGCCTCGACTAACAAGAAGGAAAGAAGGAGCTGACCGGGACTGATTCTGCTACCTCAACCGGAACCCCCTGTCTCTAAAATCCTCTCCTAGGGCATCCCATCCTGGTCTCCACAACCCGGCAAAACCTACAGGGTAACGAGCCATTGTTCCCGGAAGATTGTTAACAATCGGCAATCACGGGGTTTTTCAAACTGGTCCGAAAGAAGAAATATTGAAGTGGATGACGCTATAAATAGTCCAATGATAACATGGTAATTTTGACACGATTGGGGAAAAAAATTAAGATGGATACAGCTAAAAAATAATTCTAATTAAAAGTAGTCATATTGAATTACTAAAATGAAAAAATGACATAAATCGTAGTAATTATAAATCAGAAAGATTATTAAAATTAGCCTGTATTGGATATAAAATTGACAATCCACGAATCGCGGAATAAAATTTACCTTTGAAGATCCAAATGAACAATTTCAGTTGCTAAACATATTTGACATTCGATGACAAATATCAGCATTTAGTTTGTTTTTTTTAATCACTGAATTTGCATTTTTTGAGGATTTTCTGCACGAAATTGCATTGTACAATTTTTTTTGTAGTTTTAACTAGGAAATCATTGTTTTATTTACAAATTTATCTGTGATTCGTAAAAAAATCGAATAAATAATAAAGTTACGAGACTAGCAATTAATATTTCAGTTAAATTATTCATGATATAAGCTCAATTATTCCTAACCCGGTCACTAGTTCTAGTTTAATCCGATAAATACCGCGATCTCCGAAGGGAGGGAAGATGGGAATCAAAGCGAAATCTCTCCGCAACTCCACAACAAAACATGTTCGATATTAATAAAACATTGTCGAAAAGACATCAATGTTAAACATTTATTTATTCAAAACTTGTTTTATTAAAACTACCAAGTAAAAAAAATACAGGGGCCATGTTTATTAATTTTCAACAACGATTTATGAACTGTCGTAATTAAGATAAAAAAAAATAGAAGAATTAACGAATCTTTTAAAATTAAATAATGCAAAGGAACTTAGTATATTTTCTGTGTTCACATTGATTAAAACCATAAAACTTCTCGGAATGTTCTGGAGCTTATAGAATATTCCAAATTCTAAGCTCAAATGGGTTGTTGGTCCAACTCATGTCGCATTCATATGTTGTCATTTGTACGGGAGTTCTCGTAACCATACGTGGATTTTAAAGTTTTGTACAAGATACGTTCTTGAGTATAATAACGTGCACGAGGGTCGGTATGTTAATTTTAATCATTCGACTTTTTTTCTATTACAAACAAGTTAATACGGTGTTGTTTTTCCTTAGAAATTAAAGAAAGGGAGCGTTTATTGCAAACTATACCAAAGGTTTTACGAATTCGTTACTTCATTTGATCCTATCATCGGTTATGTAAACCCTTTCTTTTCTCTTTAAAACACATACTTGATGACACGAGATACAGCTTTACAGAAAGACATTCAGAAATGTACATAATATTGAACTGCAATGAAAAGAATTAATTTGATTCCTTTTTAGAGTGTTAATACTGTTTTTCATTTTTTAAATTTTATAGGGTTTATATAAACTAAAAAATATTAGTTTTATTGTGTTTTACTAAACAAATAAAAATACATACATTATGTCAGAACAAAAAGAAACAACCTGTAACACTTTCGACGTTCTTCCTCCGCCAATACAATTTGTCATTTTATTGATATTTTTCCAAAACTTTTAACTTAAACAACATGTAATAACTTATCAAAGTGCTGCTTCAATTAGGTTTTGGGTGAGCGAATCTTTTACACATAATTTGTAAGATTAAGAAATTTTTTCCAACATTCCTAAAGCAAAAAAACATTGCTAGACTAGAGGAGAAATACTTATTAAAAAAATTGAATGGTATGAACGGTGTATTCGACAGACTAGAGGATAATGGTATAGGAGTGTTTTGGCTTTTTATTAAGTCGGTAAATTTTTGTAAATAATTTTTTTGGAACTTCCCTTTAGTGAAGTAGACACTAAGCCTTGTGATCTGTTATTTACCCGTGTATAAAGCCTTCAATGCTTTACCTCTCATTTTTCCTTTCCCTCTGAATCATTTTTAATATATATATTTAAAATCTTAAAAACGCTTTGATCTAAAATTTAAAAAAAAATACATTTATTGTAAAGTGTTTTTGAGTATAAATAAACATAGTAAAAATCAATACTAAAAGTTTTGAGTAAATAAACAATATTATAAATGTTCGTGAGCAAAACGGTGTGATAATTAAAGTCCCTTCAAAAATAATTCTTTCCTAACAAGTACATATTATTCAATAACAACGATTACTCTTGTAATTATTAGAAATTTCTTTCGTAATGATTAAATCCAGTATAATTTTGTCTGCACTCTAAATATTATTAATGTTTAGCGTAGTAGAAAAGTTTAAATATTGTTGTGTTTTTACATAATTATGGTATGCCTACCACTCTTTTCAGGAAGGGTATTTAATGAAATGATTTTTAAGTTATAGGATTTACTGTAACTAGAATATAATGAAAACTTTGTAAAACGATTTTGAAAAAGACCATAATAATAGTCGAAACGTCAATAAATATATGGGTATGTGTGATAATACTACACTTTATTTTAATATAGAGACGTTCAGGTGCAAAGAAAAAAAATATTTTTCATTACATATAATATCATAGGTCTCATTTAAAAAGATGTTTTATTTTTATTATTATTATTTTCATTAGTTTATTTTTTAAATTAATTCAATCGCCGACCTGCTCCGCAAACAGGTGTATGTTTACTTCTCTCAAACATTGAAACTGTTCCGTATATTAAGTATACAAATATTTGTACGAATTGCCTGGTATAAAAAATGTATTTATTCGTCCCCTATGAAGAATCGAGTGTAGTTTTCATTATGGTTTGCTTATCAATAATAAATGTGTTTCATTGTCATACCATTTTTCAGTCCTGTTTACAAATATATACATGTATTCAAATGTGTGATTATTTTTGTAAGCTTGTTGCAACAAGTAAAAGTACATCATGTTTATGCGGAAATGGATGTTTAATTAGAAAATAATTTAATCGAGCCGGCTCTTCTGTATTTTAAAGTAGTTAGCGGGTCATCGGACATTTTAATGGACAAATACATCTTTCGTCCTAATGCTCCTTTAGTTTCACAAAACACTTTAAATAAATAGACACCTAGTCAATATAAACAGAAAAAAAAATCAATTAATTTGGCTTTCTAATTTAAAAAAAAAAAAAGAAGGTAAATAAGTATTTAATAAAAACCATGAATTTCAGGAATTGATGTTTTCCTATATTTACTTGGTCAATTGCTCAACTAATTTCTTGAAACATAGACAGAATGGTACAAATGTTTAATTGAAAACAGAAATAAAACCTTTCTAAAACGAAGATTTACCGTTGTATTTGCAATTTTAAATGTTATTTTAAAAAAAAATTATTTCACTATATTTTTTTTTATTTTCAAAATAATTAATTTAAAAATTAATGCACTAATTAGCATGAATTTATTGTGGGTCTTGAAAACAAATACGTTTATAGATTGGAAATTTATGATTCCGTTTATAAATGGGAGGAATAGTAAAATATAATATAATTAATAACATTAAAATAATATAATATAAATAGTAAAATTGCCCTGCGATCTCTTGAAAGAATGTTACTAAAATTCGGAGCATGTAACCTTAACTGAACTCCAGAAAAATCAATAAGGGTTCTAAGGATTAAACAAAATGGAGATTCCACGAAAAAAAGGGGGATAACCATATTTTTGTCGAAATGGAATTATACTCGTGCACATCAATATGTTCATATTATCGTTCAGGGTTTTTTTTTTTTTTTTTTTTAATTTCATAAAGTGGTGTTTAGTGGAAAACTGCCCTTTTAATATTCAGCGGTTCAAATATTAAAAATATTCATGAAATTTGGAACTGGAACACTTGTTGCAAACAAATATAATTAAGTAGTTATACTGAATATAATTAAATTTTGATATTATTAGCAAAAATAAATATAGTTGCGATATTTATAATTTGTTCGAGTAAATGAGCAAGGATTATCTTCCATTAATGTCTTTATTATGTATATACAATTTTTATATTACGTTAATGTTTCGTGGATTTGTCCCCATCCTCAGAACATATTTATGAAAAAAACAAATAATCAACTATACCAAACAATAAACAATATCATTTATAATTTCATTGTTTTACTTCGATATAAAATTAATAATCTAAAAATTGGCTACAACAATCAACTGAAATAAAATGAAATTAGTAATTATAACAACAGGTTTGTTTGAGAACAATTAAATTTTATAATAAATACTATCCACAGGAATTTAAAGATGACAAAGTCCTCTGTGTACTTTCCAGTTATGATAGTTGACTTAATGACGAAGTATCTGGCAAAATTATTTCAATAGTATGACTAGCTAATATTGTATTACTTATGGCAATACAAATATTATTGAATGTTACGTAATTAATTTTGCATACTAGTAAAACCTAATGAAATTATAAATGATACTGTGTATTGTTTGGTATAGTGGATTTACTTCATCAGAAAAATGTTTTGAGGATGGGGACAAATCACCGAAACGCTAACATATTATAAAAACTATATAATAAACACAATTTTGAAAAATAATCTTTCCTCATTTATTTGATATATATTATAATCTTTTTAGATTATTAGGATGGGAGACGATATTTATAATTTTTATAATAAAGACTATCTTATTTTAAATGTTTTATAGATAATCAGAAAATTCTCTTTGTTTAAGCTCTCGTTAAAGGGAAGTCATTAAAATAGAATAATTTACATTGAAGGCTTAAATGATAAATAATATTTTTCTATATACATAAAACTAGTGGTTAAAAAAGAATTCTTTCACTCTCATTACGTAAACAATTCATTTGCAAGTTTTCAGAGTGTATTTAATTTTCGTTTAAATCTCTTTGATTTATAATAAGAAAATTTAGCTTTTCTACCGAATTTAAAATATACCCTCCACCATCCTTAAATAATTTATGATGGGCCTAGACATGCCAGACATGATCTATGACCGAAGAGGCACCGTGCCCCGTTCCCCCACCGTGCCAAAGCGACAAATGGAAGAAACCACACTGCCGTGTCTCTGTTAAACGGCCCTTAGCGCCTGATTTCTTCTAAGGGTCAGGTACCCTCTGAGTCAGTGCGACAGCTGCCTAACCAGCCTTGATCGATAGCTCGTATTGTCCGTCTCCAGGTGCAGCACTTTTCCCTCTTTACTGATGAGAGTACAAAGGGAGGCACACGCTGGGCGTTACTCAGTAAAGGAAAACATTAAACTCTTTTCAGAAACCATGCCGTTTGTTTGTGGGGACCAAAAAGTCTATTTCTAAATATCAGCTCGAGTAACTTCGCGAAACTTGTTTGGAAAGAAAGAAAGAATTTTTTCTTCCGGGCAAAGTGTATTCTATTTACAATTTGCGGTATTTTCCAAAACACTGAATAAAATGATCCGCTATATAAAATAAAATTCTAATGTTGTCTTACAGCCGCATTCTTCTCATAATAAAATATTTTTTAAAAGATTAAAAATTATAAAATAATTCACATATACAGTAATGTTAAAGCTAAGTATAATCTAACGAAAAATACAGTTACATTTATTTGAACAATCAAAAATAGCAATCAAAAATGCTCAAAAATTTTTATCATCAAAATCAAAATTTATTAATAACACGTTTATTCGTTTCAATGTGTTGCATTATTGTTAAGCCTTTTAGGCCAAAGCTTAAATCGATGAGCGACGCCAAAAAGAAATATTTTTTAAATGTTTTATTTAAAAAATATTTATGAACGAGATATATATTTCATACATAAGGAATAAATTATGTTGTATTACAACAAATTTTCATTAAAAATAGTAGGCGTCTATTGCACTCATCAGTGCATTGCTGCAGATGTTCATTATTCTTTTTATAGAAATATAAAGAAAGTTTTAAGACAATGTAATGAGCATTAACATTTATTGATTATCATAAATATGTAGGACGTGCATGAACGTCAATTTCTTCTACATCCTTCAAGATTGGACGTCATTTACAATAAATTTATTTACGGCAAAGGATTAATATGTTATTAATATCATCCGATATTTTTAAAGTTATATTACTATATCAATTGTCGAAGTATTGTTAAATGATGTAGATTTGACTGGAAATATTGCTAGATAATTATTATAAAGAAATCAAAAATGTTATATCTGTGCTCAGATGGCAAAATATTTAAGCCACTAACTCCAATCACAAGGTTTTTTTTTGTTTGCGTACCGGAGTTTCATTCGTCAATTTAATTATTTTTATTGATCACGTTTTTGTATTTTACCTATAGTTCATGAGTGACCAAAGGTTCTAAGTTGTATTAAGTCGACCTAAGCCACTGAACCGCGGGAAAAATGCTATACATGATCTGCCATCTGGAAGAGAAGAAAAATTTATTTACGTATAACTTTTTACCATCTGGCCACAGATATAACCAAAAAAAAAAAGAAAAGATAAATAAATAAATTCTCTATTATATCCAACTTAATGCGACAATATTAGTAGCATTACCAGTTTCCTCCCAAGTATTTTCCTGTGAAAATTACCTTTATAAAAAAAGCTGTGGCCCTTCGAAAAAAAAAATATATATATAATTTTAAACTATGATAGCATATAAACAATTCAAATTTTACTTCAAATTTTAGTTTGATATTTGTTATAAGCGTTTTCTTGCAGGATGTTTATTTACAATAGCTTTACAGTTTACAGGTTATTTATGTAAATCATATGTAAGACAATGGGCAAACTCCGTCTGTCCAGATATCCATACTGTACTGTATCCTAAAAACTAACAATAGCAGTTTATTATTTATGTGTCGGGTTTTCGGAGATTTTTAAATTTCACAAAGAGCATTTACTGCGTTTATTTAGCTACAGTTGGTAGTTGTGATTCAGCAGTTCAACTATTTCTTTTCAAATCCTTCTAATAACGAATATATTATTGTTGCCTCAAAAGTAATTGTTATTTTCATAATTTACTCTAGCATTATTTGGGAATAACATACTATCTTTCGCCTTCTAGATATCAATCCACTGTTTTCTTATCATATGTTTAAACTTGCTGAACATGAATACATTTATTTTTCTAATCACTAGGCGTATATATTTTAAACACAAAAGGTAATAGTACACGATATAGTCCTGGTACTGGTACTGGTACTGGTATTGGTGGGGAGAACTAATCCGGCAAGTGGGCCTTATGGTCCTTTTTGCCAACCCCTGACGGCTACTTTTACGTCACCGCCGCGTACGTACCAGAGTGGGAGTGTCAAGATTCATCTCGCGGGATCGAAACGAAATAAATATTAACCGACCCAGGTGGGAATCGAACCCACAGCGTTCCGAACCGGACACTCAGGGGCATTTGCCCCAACGTACTCGGCCGTCCTAATATTAACTTTTAATTCTTCTAATTCACCAAAGTGAATATACAACGGATAAACCAAACGTCAATGATGGTTTCCTGAAATACATGTTTAAAAATTACATATTTGTTAAGGAATTTGTCTGTCACTAATTCTGTGAGCTTAATATAACTTCGAAGATAACGAAAATTAATAAAATTATTATAAGTATGATAGTTAAATGGTTTTAAAAAAATGAATTTTTTGAAAATCGATATTTTAATAGGTATTTATTTATTTTAATAAAAATAAAATTTAAAACTAATTTCAGTGTAATTCATCATCAGTTAATCATTAAATCTTAGCAAAAGAATCAATACTCATTATGCTTCTTTGCGATTCATAGAAAGTCATAAAAAACATTTTCAAATTAATGCATATATGTAAAGTAAATATGTAAGGAAAGTCGCTATATAACTTCGTTATTCCTAATTAAATTGCTGTTGATAATCCTTTTATTTATATATACTTTTTTCGATTTCCTTTTTCGTTTTTTTTAACTGATTAAACAACCATTGATTGAATGTAGAGGAATACAATTTTATAAACAAAAACACTTTGAAGAATTTAAGAATTAACACATTTTTATAGAGAAGTTCATATTCAAAGTAAAACAGAAAGAATTTTAAAACAAATATTATCAATACATGCAATCTTAGAATATTTGTGTTGGAAAATATCAAATATTGGAGGCATGTGGATGTCTTATCTTGTCCTAGACATAAATTATATTCACGCACTGTAAGAATGAGCGACTTGCCTGATTGACAAGATCAATACTCTAGTTTGTTTCGTTAGTTTGTTTAGCCCGATATTATGATTGCTAACTGTCTGAAAATAAGTTGTACACCAAATTCTTCCTTGTCTGGTACAAACAGCATGCACAATAATTTGGCATGTTATATTTAAATTCAAATAGTGGCATTTAAATAAAAATGAAATAGTTTACCTGTAATATTGTAGTCGCTATGCCCAGAGAAGGTGAGGTTCGAGGACGAGTTTAGGTTGCTGTTCCTGAGGCGGAAGGCAGGCAGGCCGCCTGGACGGCTCTGGCATCGCGAACCGGAGCTTCTCCCAGAAGTGCCGCTCTCCCCAGTGCAAGCAGATGTTGGCCTTCAAGTAGAGCCTAAGTTCCGGGTCCAACTCATGGGGGCTCAGGTCTCCTAGGAGCACCACAACCAATCTTCGCCTCCTTTCCTTCAGCAGTTCATGGAGGGCAGACTTGAACTCGAACCTACCCCATTCGGAGACGAGGAAGTTCCTCGATATGACCACTATGGTCCGCTTTGAGGATTCGACCGCCTCTGTAACTGTGTCTGCTACGTAGGCGGTCAAGTTGAAGTCGCGGTAGTGAAGGCACAACCGGAACTGAGACTCAAGACCCGATGCTAGGACTTGAGTGACGAACCCTTCATCTTTGACGCAGTATGTTATGTAAGCGTCAAAAATTCTGTCGTTGTCGTCTTCGAATCCCGGGCTTCTATAGCACATCCTCAGCCCACAGCTGGAGTAAACCCAAATCCTCAGTTCTCTACCGTAAACAAATAAGCCACAGAATAAAATCACGCATGCAATAAAGGCTAGAGAACTCAAAAGAACAAGCGGTAAATAATCTTGTAGGACTTTTCTATCTACTATACCTCTAGAGCCTCCTGCATAAGGAGAACATGAAGTGGCATTGAAATCCTTTACAATACGTCCTAGCGAATTTGTCCGATTGTTCATAATACAAGATATATGTTTTGCATCGATCACTTTTGCATAATGTGTACCCAGCCAAGCACTTAAATCTTGTAGATATTTACAGTCACAAGACCAAGGATTTCCTGATAGACTAATCTCAACAAGATAAGGATTTGCACTGAATTGTGAAACTTCAAATTTAAAAAGTCTATTATTGTCAAGACGGAGAATTTCGAGCTGTTTTAGGCCTGTGAAGGTTCTATTATCGACGTACTCTATAAAATTGCTATGGAGATAAAGTTCTTTTAAGCTTATCAAGCTAGCGAATTCGAACCCTAGCAGTTCTTTTATCTTGTTACTTTCTAAGTGCAGACTCACTAATCTTCTAAGCCCGGTGAACGTGTGGTTATAAACTGCGACAATGTTTGAATTATTAGCGTAAAGCACTACTAAATTTTTTCTGCCAATAAAGGAATGACTAGTCAATTTTCCAAAGCTGTTACCATCTAGATAAACTTCAGTCGCATCCATGGGGATGCTGCTGGGTATCTGAGTGTACCCCACTGATGTGCAATCTACTATGTTTGCAGCCCATGACTGGTCATGATAACATGTGCAATTTTGAGGACAAGTCATTTCACAATCACACGCGTCGAAATCGCAACAGGTACAGAGTGCAAAACAGTGTGTCTTATACGAACAGAGAAATTGATAAGATTCCGCCTCAATTAAAGGAATATATAGTCTTTCTCGATTGTACAACAGCTTGCAGTATATCGCTTCTAAGTCCATAACACGAGGATGTTGACGGAGGTAGTCCAACTGATTTATCCTCTGGAGCCATTCCATTGTACAATCGCATTGAAAAGGATTGCCTCCTATGTAAAATTCTGGGAGAGGGCGGTCTTTGGCGACGGGGGTCAAGTAAAGAGCGCTGAGCTCCATCCCTTCAATCTGGTTGGCGTATAAATCTACTCTGGAGAGATTTGTTTTCTTTATAAAAGTATGTGGCTCGACACTCGTGATTAGATTATCGTTCATAAATAACAGTTCGACGCTATCGGGAATTGAAGCAGCAGTAACTTTGGTAAGTTTGTTAAAGCTTACATCTAAGGTTTGAAGTTTCAGTTCTACCCCCAAGTTGTAAATGTTTTCTAGCTCAACTATGTTGTTCTTGTGTAAAT
Source organism: Rhaphigaster nebulosa (assembly GCA_948150685.1). NCBI lineage: Eukaryota > Metazoa > Arthropoda > Insecta > Hemiptera > Pentatomidae > Rhaphigaster > Rhaphigaster nebulosa. The sequence goes on along the minus strand of OX411306.1, from coordinate 93,589,430 downwards.
CCAGCCACTGTAACCCGAGCGGGAGGAGGGAATAATCGAACCACTGCAGGTTATTATCTGAGATGTTGAGCCAAACGAGGCTAGAAACGTCGGAGAAGATGCCCTTCATGTGGGTCAATTGATTAGCATCTAACCGGATTGCCTGGAGGTTGTGGTTGACATCAAAGGCCCCGCTTTGTATTTTTCGTATCTTGTTCCGTGACAGGTTTAATATCTGTAATGAGGGAAGATCGGCGAAGGTTGTCTGGCTGATGTTAGTCACATAGTTCCCGATCAAGCGGAGGCCGTACAGGTTAGTCATGCCGACAAAGCCCGGCTGATCAACGTTCGAGATGTAGTTCTCGCCGAGGTCGACTGTTCTTAATAACCTCATGTCACGGAGTGCCAGTGGCACCTGTGCCAATTTATTACCGTTCAAATTCAGGTCCTGGAGGCTGGTGCAGTTTTTGAAAGCCTCAGCGTGAATATTCTCTAATTGATTACTGTCCAGTGAGAGAAGGCTCAATACGTATAGGCCGTTCAATGCGTAAGCATCCAGGTAACTGATTTTGTTATGAGACAAAACCAATGTGTGTAAATTATTCATCGGCGTGAATGTGTCCGGTAGAATCGCTTCGATTGAATTGTGTTCTAAATTCAAAATTTGAAGGGTATACAGGTCATGAAAAAATGAAGGATCCAGTTTCGATATTTTGTTGTAAGACAAATTCAACAACACGAGACGAATAAGACCGGAAAATGTTCCACTATTTATCCAAGCACTTGTGAGTTGATTTCTTGATAGATCTAAAGCTATCAGCTGATTGAGATTAGCAAATAGGCCTGGAGAAAGGACACTTATGGAATTATTCCGTAGGTATATTTCTTTTATCGAATCGGCAGATTCCCTAAACAATTCAGGCGGAAGAGCTACAATTTTATTATTGGACAGATCGAAATGAGTCAGGTGTCTAAGGCCGGCAAGCGCCCTGTCGGTTACCATGGAAATTTCATTGTCGTGAATGTATAACTCCCTAAGCCTTCGAAGGGCGCTAAAGCCATTCATTGGCATTAATACAAAATGATTACCTGAAGTGTCCAGGACTTGGATATCCATAGTGCACGGCGTCTGAGTCGTCTTCTCTTCACCGACGCCCCCTTCCGGGCCGCTGATCAGAGGCTGCGGGGGAGGCGTCTTCTCTCTGAAACCGAGATCACTGATGTCTTGAAGTCGATTACCACTAACATTGAGGCTTACCAACTGAGTCATGGGACAAAAAATATTTTCCGGGAAAGACCAAATATTGTTCAGTCCTAGGTCTAGTTTTTCTAATTGCTTCACTGAGGCGAAGGTGTCTGGCGATAATTCCAGGCTGAATGCCGGATAGTCAGTGTTATGGGTACGAATGGAGAGGCTCCTGAGGTCCTCTAGACCATCGAACACTCCATTCACCAATTTTGTCAGCTTACAATATTCCAAATCCAATTCCCTGAGCTTGGCCAAATGAGCGAAACTCCTTTGATCCAGTGTGCTCCGAGACATGATGTTATGGTCGCATCTAATTCTCAATGCGGTAGTGTGCTCGGGCGGAATGACAGTGAAGTTGGTAGTGTCGTATTCGGAGTTGATAGTGCGTAGGGAACATGAGAGAGCAACCTCCTCGGGGTCCCTGAGCCACCAGTTGCAGTCTTCAGGAGCCTCGTAGCGAAGAGTCGTGTTGTCGGCGCGGACTGCGGCGAAGACCGCGGGTACGATCCAGAGCTGCCACATCACTCGGTCATTCCAGAGCCAGAGCAGCCCCTCTACTGAGCTCTACCCGCGGGCGCACTGCCGCTCTGGGCCTGCGCCCCGCCCCCTCCCCTCCACTCCTATTAACCTCTCTTAAAAACTGCCAGCCGCAAGGCACCCTTTACGTAATCTATGCTTTACACCTCTTCCCAATTTAATATAATATTCCGTAGTTAAATTTATATTTGCCCTTTAAATATTCTGTCTCTGAAACATTGTTTCAGAAATATTTGGTATTGCATTTTATCAAAGCTGCCTTGTTGAAAAGATGTAATTTAAGTAAAATAATAATTTATTTTTAAAACTTTCAGTATAACGTCTTTGAAGCTATAGCTAAACCATTTAATTCTTAAAATTAAATATTATTTGCAATTAATATTCTATTTTTTTAATGAAAAAGTCAACTTTAGCGCTAAATTTCAAAATAATGAGAAATATCTGTAAAAATGTGTCAAAAATGTTATGAAAAAAGAAAGTTTGTTTTTCTTTAATTTTTCTCTTTTGTCATATTCAAATATCTATCATTTTTCGAACAAAATTTAAAGCTGAGAATCTATTTTCTTCTTGAGCTATGAACAATGACAGAAAATTGTACACTCGGGAAATTATCAGTGAAGACGATATCATTATACAACATAATGTCCTAACCTCAACTGATTCGTAGTCTTCATAAAAGAATAATACATTCTTATATCCTAGTTGTTTAATATCGACTTGTGCACCAATCCTCAGAAATCTGCAATGTAAATCGATAAACTATATTTTACACTTTAACTATAACCAAATCTTCCACTGAAACGTTTTTGGATTATCTCCCATTTAATATCTCGATGATATCTCGGTTTTCAGGATATAAGTCCTTGGGGTGCATTCTTTCAAGAATATCTAAGATTAACTATATTATATATAAATTATATTTTAAAATAATTATATTAGAAATATACATTTTTAATCTTGTTTTTGTTACTGATATTTCATACGATACCTTAGCGATTTAGCTATGTGAACAACAGTAAATTTCGTCGATTAGAATGAAATTATTTTGTAATTTTAATTTGATAAATTGACAATGAATATGCAAGCATATCGATATCATATACCAATGGGTTTAGTCCGGTCTTGGTGATATAATCGAAATAAACAAGCATGCTAAAAAATGTCTCTCTCTCTCTCTCTCTCTCTATATATATATATATATATATATATATATATATATATATATATAGATATATATATATATATATATATATATATATATACACACACACACACACACACACACACACACACACTCACACAAGATGTATACTCTTTATATATTCTACTGCTTTCCAAATTCTGTTACTCACTACCCTCTCCCCAAATTGCTAATGAAAAATTATCTAAGCTTTGTGACTTAAATACATGTATAATTTTTAACTTGCTTAAAATCCATGACGATGAAACCATAACTATGCCAGTAGTGCTTACAGGTATTTCTCTATAATTACAACAAATATTATCGAGTTATACTTATATAATTGCAATTCAAATATATCAACAGCTATGTCACATCAACACAATTTTATATCTTAGTTCTTAAATTAACATTATCAAGCATATCTGATGTTTTGTTGTATTTTGACGGTCACCTCATAGTCTCCAAGATTTCCTGGAGCGATAGTAAAAAATGCTGAGGGAAGGGGAGGGTTTCCTTAAGAATTGTTAACAAAGCGAGGGACGACCTTTGTTAAGTACTACCCGAAAATTGATCGCAAGTACCTACTAACCTTACTTTGTGTATCTCTGTGCCTATACTTTATGTATGCCTCACGCGTGTAGAATATACGGTTTGTCGCGAAATTTTCTTTGAATATTTTATCAGATGGAAAATTAAAATATATATATATATATATATATATATATATATATATATATATATATATATATATATATATTAAATTTTATGTCTGATAAAGTTTTGAAAGAAAATTTCTCGACAACATGCGGAAGAATTGTTGGATTCATACGATGTTTGGACATGAAATATTTCCCTTTTCATGTATATATATATATATATATATATATATATATATATATATATATATATATATATATATATATATATATATAAAAGGGAAAATATTGCAAGCAGAAATCAAGGAAGTTGTGGTAAATCTTAAACTAAATAAAGTTGAATTTCCATTTTTAGTAAAAAAATATTTTTTGACTTTAAAACTCCTTTTTTATATTCAAAAAATTTAAATAGTCATGAAATTTCTAATTTCAATTTTTTATAGTCCCCATATCAACTTTTATGCTGGAATTTATTTTATTTTTTTTATCTTTATTGTTTTATTACACAATAATGATTTTTTAATTTAGTTTGGTAATTATTGACAATAAATAATGTCAGTTTTTGTGATATATTTTAATCACATATAAAAATATTATAGTTTCGATCATCTTACAAAAATTCTGATAAAATATAAACCGTACAATTTTTCATTCGGTTATGAAGGTTTTCTCTTGTTGAATCTGGCTTTAACAAATTATTTTGGGCGCGTACCTAGCAAAAGATGTAAAACGATCAACGCCAAAATTTAATGAAAAATTTTAATTTTTCAGATAATAGTTTAGCAAAGATAATACAGTTTTTTTGTGCATTCTGCTTCAATAAAAATTGCTCTTCAGTTTCGGAAAACGGTTTCGTTAATCAGAGAAACATAATACATGTTTGTTAATTTCTAAGCCTAATTTTTGACCAATTACATGATCGGTGCTTGAGGAAGTAAAATGGTAATAGAATATTCTTGGTCCCATTGAGCACTCAATATTCTTGGAACCCTGGGCAACTGAAACGAAAGAGTACGACGAAAATTTCTCTGAAAACGTTAATTCAATTGAAACCCTCTCCTGTAATTTCAGTTGTAACTCTTTAACTTTTATTTCATTTTGGAGAAGTGAAAATATAACTGCACTGAAGGAAGAAAATGTCATTGAAGGAAAATATTGTTGTCCTTGACTGGTAGAACTAAGTTAATGTTTTGATTTTGATAATGTATTTGTATACGATATGTAGCGAGGGAAAAAACAACAAACTTTTTATATGCAAAAACCCGTATTTTTTTGTCAGTTTAATCCGACCTTTCATCCATTCCAACTTACCTCCTTGTCCCATCGATGTCGGATTAGCGAGGATCTGCTGTACTTAAATTTACTCTTATCAATTATCGGATATTTTAATACTTACTTCAGCTGATGGATGTTTTTTAAAGAAATAGATGTTGATGAAAGAATTTACGTTATAATAGTATTAAATATAATGTAATATTGAATACATGAAGGAAGTTAAGTAAATGTTAAAAAATAAACACCAAATAAACTCTACTTGATCGGACAGTTTATTGCATACGCTCAACATTTAGCGTACTTGTTCCCGGGACATACCCTCTCCAGATAGCGCTCCTTACGAAAATATGAGCTGCGGTATTAGAAGGCATAGATACAAATCAGTTTTTGTGTATTATATGCAATATTATTGTATGTCTAGCTATAGTTTAATTATTATGCTGTGCATGTAGCAACCCAAGATTTGGGTAGCATTGCTGTAAATAAAGCATTTCTCCCTCTCCATAATAACAAAGTTATTTGTGCCATTAAAAATAATTAATTGAGTTTGAAAATTACAATATTATCCATTGAAAATCGTAATAATTTTTACTTTCTCACTCTCCATGTCATCATCAAATTTATTCACATTTATATATTCATTTAGATGATAATCGCATTTTTGTCACATGATAAAATTATGTCACAAACCGCACATTTGAATGAATCTATATAAGCAGGTAAACAACAAGAGTAAATCATTGCAAGTAATATTGAACTAGACCTTTGCTGATTCTGAGCATAGAAAATAAACGAGGTTCTTTTATAGAAATACCTTCTATGCTCACAATAAGTAAAGGTCTAGTTCAATATTACTTGCAATGATTTACTCTTGCATGGGAAGTCGCAAGCTCGGGAATCATAGATTACGATCGCTGTTATATATGCTAAATAGCAAGATCTTCTCAATGGTAAGGTAAAGTGGCAAAACGCAACTTACTTTCACTCTCGAGAAATATCGATATGAAGTTGAAGGTGTACTTTAAATGAGCGTGGTCATTACTATTGTTTCAACAGTGACTACCTCGCCTCGCGGTAATACCATTTCATACCGCGCAATGCCTATTCATACCATTTCAGTTCAAATCCTGATTGCGTTTTTTTTCGCTTTATTTGTTTTTTATATCGCTGTTGTTTATAAATGAACAGTCACACCTCTCAACCCCAATCAATACACCTAATGGTCTCAAACAAGGGGATGCCTTGGCATGTCTTCTTTTTAACATCGCACTTGAGAAAGTCATACGAGATTCCAAGATACAGACCAGAGGCCATATCCTTAATAAAGAAACCCAGCTCCTAGCATACTCTGACGATATTGATGTCGAAAATAGAACAAAAAATAGATTAAAAGAAGCATTCACAGCCCTCGCGGTATGTGCTAAACGAACGGGATTGTCGATTAATGAAAATAAGACTAAATATATGACTACAAACAATAACGACAATACAACATTCCTTCTGATAAACAATTATAAATTCGAAAAAGGTAATGGATTTGTATATCTCGAGTGTGCGTTGATTCCGAAAATAACACTTCCAAAGATATCGAAAAACTTTTGTTTTTCTTTTTGAAAAATTTTTTTGAAACATTTTGTCAACTAATAGGAGTTACTATGGATTAAATAAGCATTTTAGATCAAAGCTAATAACTAAGGAAAAAAAGTAAACCTGTACAAATCCTTAATAATACAATATTAACCTATGGTTCAGAAAGCTGGGTTCTAAAGAAGGACGACGAACAGAGACTGTCGGTGTTTGAAAAGAGAATACAACGCCGAATTTACGGACCAATTCACGAAAATGTAATATGGAGAAAAAGGCATAATGTGGATTTATACACAAAATTTAATGACATCCCAATCGTGAAATTCATTAAGATCATGAGATTGAGATGGGCTGGTCATGTCAAAAGAATGGCAGAAGATAGGATGCCCAAAAATGTTTTGGAATATCCTATGATTGGAAAAACAAAGAAAGGAAGACCGAAGATAAGATGGATGGACCAGATTGGAAAAACGATGCGGCGAGGCTGGGTGCAGAGAGGTGATGGATAATGGCACGGGACCGAGAACTATGGGGACGATTTCTGACGGAGGCCAGGGCCCGCGAGGAGCTGTAGTGCCCAGAATGTATCTATGTATGAACTAGAAATTATGTATTTGTGAATTTGTTTGCGACACTTCTTTATGTAAATATGAGCTTTGGGTTTTCCTAGTCTTATCTCAATTTTATTGATTTTTCGAAAACGTATAATTTTATTTGTAGTAATTTGAATTTTGTGGTATGCTCGTAGTTCGGCATATACCCCTCGCATACCACGTAGTCCCCGTGGAAATTTCAAACAGAAATGTTCTATAGTAGCCCAGTGGCCAAGTCCTGAAAAGAGGGTGCTAATTTTCAAAAGGTTATGTAGTTTTTGATTTTGGAAATGTTGACGCTCTAATTGGACGCTCCTGTACACATGTCAAAATAATCTTTTGTGTCTCTTTTGGTTTTGTTCAATAACTCCTTACTAGCTTCTTCTTCCTCGACAAACCATTAGTGGTGCATGGTCTCTTCTATTAACTTCCGCCAGTCTATACGTCGCTGGGCAACTGCTCTCCAATCCCTGACCCAAGATCCTCTGGGCATTCATCCGTCTAAGACGCGGTCTTACTCTGCGTGTAGTGCTATAAATTTCTTCACTCATTATTTTTCTGGGGATCTTATCCTCTGGCATCCAGTCCACCTTAATCTTCCCACTTCGATATTTCTTACCGTGTCCGGTTCACCGAGGAGGTTATATACTTCTTGGTTACATCTTCTTAGGCATGTCTTAATGTAAATTTCGATACCAGAAATTTGTTCTATATCATGCATGTGCATATCGCTCAGGTTCCTCGGGGTCCTTAAGCTTGGGTATATTTTAGTGTGAAAAGACCACCCACAATCAAACTCTGTGATTCACAAAAAATTATCATTATCGTTGCTTATGTCATGAAGGCTATGCTTCCCAATAGTCGTGGCATAACTTTTATCTTTTACGACTTTAGCATTGAAGTCTCCTGCGATGATCTTGACATCTGCTCTTGGGAACGTCCTGATTGTTCTCTCAAGTAAATCATAGAACTGCTTCTTATCTTGCTGCTTAGAATTTTCAGTTGGTGAGTGGCAGCTAGCCAGTGTGAAGATAAAGAATTTACCTTTAATCCTAATCAAACAGATTCGTGGGCTGACTGGTTTAAAATCCATGATCGGATGTTTATATCAGCCAGACACTACAAAACTCGCTCGTTATTTCTCTTTTCTATAAGTCTTCCTTCAGTCCATCTAATTTTCTGGAGAGCAGTCCAATTCCAAAAGTTGCTGTAGTGCCCAGGTCTGTACAAAGTCAAAACATTCCAATATCCAATCGCAAAATCCATGTGACGAGAGCCGTGTTGCGTCTTTTTTGACAGTCCAGCTTTATTATTTTTAGGTTTCACAATAGATTACGTTTAAGGGGAGAGGGTTATCAGCCCAGCTGCCCCCGAGTCAAATGAAGCCATCTGACTTGCTTCTCCATCCGGGGTGGCTACCTACGGAAGGTGGCCCTAGGGTGAGTAATGTGATTCACCATGGTCTGTAGTGTGGTGTGTGAGTGTAGTGTGCTGTACTTAGAATATATGTGAGAGTGTCAGGATACTGTTCTCCAAATCTGAAGGACCAGTGGCTATCTGCGGTTCTATGACCGGCCGATGGGGCTGCCACCTCCCTACGCCTTTCCTGGAGAGCAGTTACTAGCACGTAGCACAACAAAATACTTCAATATTTTATTTACATTATTTATTCAGGATAATACTCTTTTAAACTCCATCTTTAAAAAAAAAAACTTCTGATTAACATAGGCGACGTTTCAGCACACTTCGCCCATTCTCTAGCCTGTTATTATGAACCCAAAACATTATTGAACATTGATTTATCTATTCCCAACAATTTAAAATATTTTATTAATTTTCATGTAACTATATTTTAATAAAATCAGTATCATATCGCTATTAAAACACAGTTAATGGCAACAAATTTCATTAACTAAAAAATAAAAATTTATAAATATCTAAAATCAAACATTAAATAGACTACATTTTATTAATTGCTTTATATGGTGATATTAATTGCATTCCATACCGTCATAAAACAAAACAACAATTCATTGTTCATACTTTTTACTTAAGAATACTCTTAATTATAATTATCTGAGATCTGAAAGTGCACTGTGCCCCATCAGAACGCAATTTTATGACGGCGTGGAATACAACTGATAACAGTGTTGGGCAAAATATAATTACAATTTCTTATCAATTACTGTAATTTGGAGTTTAATTGCAATTGTGGTCCACTACTATTATAGTATGAATAAAATTACTTGATGTGGTTCATCAAGTAATTTTTATTCATGCAACATCAAATTACAATTACAGTATTGCTAAGAAATTTTAATTGTAACTGGAATTACATTTTGCCCAAATCTGATTAATATCACCAGATAAGATTAATTATAAAAAAGCTGTCTGTTAAATGTTTGCTTTGGCCATTCCTAAATTTATTTGTTTTGTTTTTTATATGACAATAAAATTTGTTATTATTTATTGTGTTGCATTAGTGATGTGGTACTTATATTTTATTAAAATATAATTACATGCAAATTAATAAGATATTTTATATTATTTGGAATAGATAAATAAATGTTCAATTATGTATTTTGTTCATCCATGAATTGGCAAAGTGGCCTGTAACGTCGCATATGTTAATAGAATAAAGAAGTTTTTTTTTTTTAGAGTTTACAAGGATATTATCAAGGGCAACTAATATGAATAAATCATCAGACCCTTTTGGATAAAAAATTTCTTCTTTGTAATATGCAAAAAATTTTATCTTAGTATATGCTCTATCCTCTCCAAAGCTTATTTTTAGAACGTTACAATATATGCATAAATTTGCTTCTCTTACTTACCATTACCCACCCACCCTGAGGAATGCGATTCCTAATAGACTTTCGGGGCCAACTAGTTTCAACGGATATGAAGTTGGAGATTGATAAAAAATTGGAAAAATTTGGGAAATCCGAAAAGCACAAAATTTACTACAATGTGTTCTAATAACAATTTTTTTTTTCAAAACCTCTAAGTTACATAAATATGTACAGAGCTTTAAAGCACAACGATTTTGCAAAAGTTACGAGCAACTTTTACAAACAGTTCAGGAAAACACATCATTTTAACAGTTTATTGGTTTAGCCCAGTGGTCAAGTACAAGCCACCTTGCACATATGTTGTATGTACTAAACACCTACTAAAAAGTCAAGTGTTCTAATTTGACGCTCCTATTAACACATCAGATTTCATTTTTTGTTCTATATATCTTTACTGGTGCAGCTCTAATAGGTAATATAATGTATATGTGTAATATAATTATTCAACAGTTTTTTTTATAGACTATTAACAATTTACACTTTTAACATTCTTTTCTAAACCTCCGAGTTACCGAAATATTGATCGAAGATGGTGAAAAAAAAAATTGCAAAATTTACGAAAAGTTAAAACAATATATTTTTGCTAACAATTTATTCCATTGAGGTCTGGCAATATATGCCTACTTTTCAATTTTTAAGAATGGGGACAAGGTTCAATTTTTTTTCATTGTTATAAGGAAATTACCTTAATGAAATTGTAACTATTAAAATTTTTATTTTCACCTTTGTAGATATTTATTTCGGTAGCTCAGAGGTATTATTAGAATAAACATTATTCGTGAATATTGTAGCAAATTTTGTGTTATACAAAAAACTGAAAAAATGATATAAAAGCGGTCGTTCTGACGTTAGAAAATTAGAAAACATGAATTTTTAGTAAAGGTCTAGGTATATAAAACATACCGAAAGCCCCAAAACATAAATTTTTGTTCGGTAAAATGCACTTGGCCTCAGAGATATAGGCGAACATGAGAATATTAATTTATTTTCGAAAGCCATATTTTTGTCCATCGATGTAACCGCCCAATTTAACTCTCAACAGGTTTATTTCATTAGTTTTTTTTTTTTATCATAGTGAGACAGTTTGAACACTATTTTCTTTAGTAAATGATGATATATCAAAAACAAAAACAATTGATGCAATTTGATAAAAACGCACAGGAGCCGAAAGAACTGGAGTTGGAAATTGAGCTGAGTTGACAGGCTTTAATTTGGACTTGTTATCAATGATGCATAAAACAACTAATAATGTGTCGTATATAAATATTACCTAGTATATACTTGCTTTATACCAATTGTATAATTTCTTTGAAACTTATAATTAATTTTAACTATTTAACTAATAATTAATAATTTATTTGAATTTATGTTAATTTGATATAGTAGAAATATTTTTATAAATGTACTATATTTATACATTCATACTTTATTATTGCTCACTTTGATTATATACCTGCAAAAGAACATCATTTTGAAAACTTCAAAATCAAAAATGTATTATCCTAATATGGAATGCTGAACGATATTATAATATATATAAAATCACAATAGCAGAGAAACGTATTTTCCCAAATGTTATTCTCCTCTGTACAGCTATCTCCTGCTGTTTGGTCTTGTACAAAGTGAAAAGAAAGGATTATATTATGAAAGGGAGATATTTTCCTACCGAGAAACGAATTCTACACTCGTTTAATATTTAATTCCTTTCGAAAATGTTTGCATTCCGTAAAGACACATGCTTATTTTCAAAGGCCGTTCCCTACTCCAATTTAAATGGAAAGCGGAAAAGAGAGGAAAAAAAAAGTTAACTCTAGAACTCATTAAAACTTGTATCTTATCTCTCTCTCTTTCCTGTTCCCAATCTTCAGTTCTTCCCTGTCTATGGAATAGCAATACAAATATGAAATATCGAAAGAAAAACTGATTCTTGTTTTATATTTTGTTTTTTTATACCTAATAAAATAATTTTTTTGAACAAATACATTACAAAATTCTATTAACTAACAATAACATTAAATTATTAATAAACAGTCAGATACAAATAGTATTTTTTTCTTAACGAATATAAAAAAGCAACAGAATTTATGTTGATTTTAATATCATATGATCTTTTCAAAAATCACATAATGTATTAGTTCAACGAGAGGGTCAGTTTTCAGCAATAAAACGTAATTAATATATACCTAATGAATAATCATTAGTAATGAACTTTATTACAAATGTTATACAATGTATATATATGTTCAGATTAACAATTAATTAACACCTCTTACAGAATATCAGTGGCACTAGTGTGTATATAATAATTGATTTACTATCTTATTTTACTTTAACATTAAATTAAGCTTTTCCATCTGGGGTGTTAAGACAGACAAAAATTAAGACGATTTAGGTGGAATTTTTAATCGTTTCTGTAAGAACTAGAAGGTAAGAATTCGTATCGTTAAACAGAGAAAATGTGCCATCAGAGAATTGCTAAAACCATTTTTGGAATTTACTTCCATGTACGAAGTAAAGGAAATATTGTAATCGCGAAAATTTTCGATTTTCAGATTTCAACGGAAATATTTTTTTATATTTATAATATATATATAACATTTTGACTAGTTTCGTCGTGACGACTATACGTACGTTCATAACGCATAACTCAAAAACGGTTAGCCGTAAAAAGTTAAAATTTTGAATTTCTGATTGCTGTAAAATCTAGTTTTGAACCTCCCTTTTTGGTCACTGCATGTTCACCGAAAGCAGTACTTTACTTGTAGGTCATAATTGATTTCCATAAAAAATGAAATTAAAATATAATGCAAAATTTCTCAAATTTAGTATTTATAATTTATAGATTGGTCTAAATAACATTAAATTTTGGTCCAAATTGGGAAACCAGAAGCGGTACTTTAGTTGAAGGTCATAATAAACTTTCATAAAAAATTATTTTATAATAAATTGTAAAACATCTCAAATTTGGTAAATAGGATTTTTATATCAATATAAATAATACACTAGAATTTGGTTAAAATTGATGAACCGAAATCGGCACTTTACTTGTAGGTCATAATAAACTAACACCAAAAATTATATTAAAATTAAATACAGAGATCATATGGTTTGGTAATAAAGGTTACAAACGCGACTTTTTTCCCACTCTAATCAAACATTTTTATTACTTGTTTTAAGTGTTAAAATTGAGTTTAAAACAATTGTTTTCCTCCCCATTCATGACCTGAACAAGTCTGAAGCAATTAATTGAGTTATTCTGCTTAAAATGTTGAAACCTTCGATTTTCAATGTTTTATCTAGTGAGTGACATTGACAGTTCTAATTTTTTCACGGAACAAGAAGAAATCTCTTGGAAACCTGTTACTTACTGAAAGAAAACGACATAGAATAAGGAAATGAAACCTTTTAGAAACAAGAGCTTATGCCTGTTAATATATGGATGTCGCGACGCCGAGTGTCGTTTTTGAGTTACAATAATAACACTATACAAATGTTTAATATAATTGTACATTTTTAGTTAATCAACTTAAGAAACTATATTATTTGCTACCTTAAAATTTCTATTTTTTTTTATATTTAATCGATGAGAGTAGTTCCCTTAGTCTATAATGTCAATAAATTATTATTTTGTCTAAAGATCCAATTTTAAAAACTAATTTTTAAATTTTTTCTTAGAGAATGTCCTACTAAAATCTAAAAATATCACACTGAACTACATTGGAATTGAACTTTGTACTAATCCATGTGTCTGTTTTCTATTTGCCATATATACCTCGTTCTATTTGTTATTATCTTTCGTTTTTTTTAACAATCTACTTCTAACGCGACTAAAAATCAGATATGCACTATAATGAACAACTGAAAACATCATAAAAAAAGTCAAAATAAAAATAATTTATCTCCTTCAAACAAAAAAATCATCAGTGATTTAAAAGAATTGGAAGAATTTATAAAAGTTAATAAAGATATTATAATAATAAAATCGGATGTGATCATGTATATAGATGAATATAAAGAGAAAATTGAGGAATTATATAATAATAAGATGACACACAGAAAATTAAGAAATGACCCCTTTAAAGAACTGACAGAAAAAAATTAATCCATATGAGCCAAATTGTATAAATACGGAGACACAGATAAGAGAATAAAAATCATACTATAGTTTACAGATTACATAACACCAAGAATATGCTGATTGATAAAGTTACATAAAAATGAACATAATTTAAGACTTATAACAAGTAATACAGAGGAACCACCTGAAGCGCTATCCAATTATTTGAACTAAGCACTAAAGTAAATAAATAGAGATAATAACGAACTAACTAAATGGCACTACAGCCCTAGATAGGCCGTGTCCTCACGCAGAATTGATATCCATTCCTGCTTTTCTTCCGCCTTCCTTCGCCATCCTCTCACTCCCCCAGCCTCGCCTCAGATCGTCCTCTACATCGTCCAACCACCGCATCGTCTTCTTTGGTGGCCGCTCATCTGGCATCCTTTGCACATCGCCTAGCCACCACAGTCTTCCTTCTTTGACAATAGCCACAATATTAGGCTCGTCAAAGAGTTATTCGAGCTCGCTATTATTTCTAATTCTTCAATGACCATCCTCGTTTACCGGGCCGAATGTCTTTCTGACCTTTTTCTCCCAAACTTCAGGATCATCTCGCTCTCCCTAGCCAAAACCCAGCTCTCGCTCCCATTTGTTATTACCTGTTTTATTATACTCTTATAGATGGTGGTTTTAGCAGATCGAGAAAATTCTCGGAATTTTGGCACTTTATTTAGCGGGTTGATTCTTATTGTTCTTATCGCTTTTACCAGGGCCAGGTTTAATATGGGCGACAGTCACCTTGCCTCAGTTCGTCTATCAGTTAAAACTCGTTTGATAGGGCTCCACCAACACTTGCCTGAGACTTGGTTTCCTTCCACGTCATTTCAATTAATCTCACCAACTTTGGTGGGATCCCTGGGACCTGATATCTCTAGCCACCTTTTCTCGTTCTACCGAGTCATACGCCTGCTTGAAGTCTATAAATAAGTGATGCAGACTAACCTTATGCTCTTAATTCTTTTCCAATATCTATCTCAGTCAGAAAATTAAATCCTTCTCAGACCATCTCATCAACTTCCGGTGAATTGTAATGGAGAGTACCTTATATACAGTCGACAACAGCTAAGTTCTCGCATGCCATCCAGTTGCCTTTCTTATATACTGGGCAAAGAATAGCTTTGCTCCATTCTCTTGGCATACTTTCCTGAATCCAGATATCTCATATCAATTGATATGTATGAGACATCACCGCCTGTCCTCCATACTTGAGAAATTCAGCCGGTATCTCGTCAGTACCTGGGGCCTTATGATTTTTCAATTATGCAATTATTTCCGTTATTTCCTTCTAATCTGGTGGCACTTCCTCCTCATCATCTCCCTCTTCACTCCATTCTTCCTGCTGCTCTCCGCACCACTACCACCTTCTATCCTATTTACATTCAGCAAGTTCTGGAAATACCAAACCAGTCCAAACGTCCTTGCTATCTCCCAACAAGTTTCCATCTTCATCTTTATAAAATGCGGTGCATATCCTGTCTTAATATCTTTAACCCTCCAGTAAAAGTTCCTACTGTTATTTATATCAAATTCTTGCTGTATCTTCTCGAGTATCTCTTTTTTCCTCTACACAGCTTTTTTGCGTTCCCCCTTTTTCTTTCATAGTCTTCTGTCGTGGCTCTCGATGTTCTGTATATCGGTATCATCCAGTATCATTTCTTTCTTTTATTGCTTTTTCACATTCCTTGCCATACCAATCATTTCTCTTCGTCTACTGTCTCTTCCCTAACACTTTATTCGCCACACTCTTCAATGCGTTTTTAAAGTCACTCCAGTTCTCTTCAATTGACTCGGTACTTTTCAAGTTCTCTGATTTCTCTTCAATTTTCGTCCTAAATAGATACAGCGTCTTTTCAAATTGCAGTATTTTTTTTTTTTTCATTGAAGATCAATTTCCTCTCTTCTTGGACATTATACCTGACCTTAACTAGAATGTGGTCCGACTCACAGCCAGCACCTCTGAAACTACGGACATCTTGTACTTCTGTCGCGTGCCTACTATCCATTAACACACGGTCAATTTGATTCCGAGTCCTTCCATCTGGAGATATCCAGGTTTCATTGTGAATATTCTCGTGAGAAAAAAGGTGTCACTCACTCTCATTCGCACAGATGAAGCAAAGTCTATGAGATATTCCATTATCACTGGAAACATCGTGTTTACTATGATTTCCTATAACAGGATGGAAAGCGATCTCCTTCCCAATTTTGGCGTTCTAATCTCCTAACACAAGCTTCACATCGTATCTCGGGATTCTGTCAACAACCCTTTCTAGTGTTCCATAAAATTCATCTTTCTCTTCCTTTGGTTTATCTTCTGTCGGCGCATGCACGCACACCACAGATAAATTGAAAAACCTTCCTTTCAGTCTTATCTTACAGATTCTGAGCAATTGACAGATAAAAAGCACACACACATAAAAATATAATTTATGAAATATTGGAAGAGAATTTTTATCTTAACAAAATAATAAACAGAATTTGATATAAAAATAATTATAAATAATAATAAAATCATAAAAATAATTAAAATAATATTTATAGTGATAAAAAGGGCATGAAAATAAACAAAAAATCAAACAAAACCGAGGGACGCCTCTGTCTCCCAATTTTATGAAGAGTTGAAGAGGTTTTATTCTTCCTAACGTTGTATTTCCTGGCATCCTTCCTGTTTATGTACGATATCACTTAGGTTTTTTTTTCAGTAACTGATTAAATCATATGACAATTATCAAGAATATGCGTGGATAGGCTACTGCTATTGTTTATATTAATAATTGACACTATGAATTCAATAGAACAGTTAAACTTGTGCCAAAAAAAAAATAAAGTGCTGTAATTTTTCTACAGGAATGAGGCTTTATCCACAAGGTAAAACTGTGCGAAGATAGGTTGCCAGGTCAATTCAATGAGGTACGGTCATTTGACTGTTAATGATTCAATCAATTTTTTTTACCCAATAACGGGCGCAAATAATCAAGCCATTGAGTCTCTGGGCCAAAGCCAAAAGAAGAAACAAAATGGAATGTGGCGACAACTGATTGATTCAAACTTATGTGAATTTTTGTGGCAGCAGAGGAATAAACCCTATGACCTATTTGAACAAATCTTGAGGGATATGGCTGAATATTTTCCTATTTAAAGTGTATTTTGTTATTTATTTCAAAATTTGTTTATATATTGCCTTAAAATAAATATTCTATCAATCTTTTTTAGAATTTTCTAATCATATGTTAGTTGATAGTGATTAATATAAAGTAAACAACCTAAGTGATAACATACGTTGCTAAAAAGTAACTGCCTGTCCTAAAGTAGAAAAAAACCCTAATAATGTATTAATACAATACTTTTGTAATAATGATTAATCAATTTTCTTTAACTATATTTATTTTTAATTTATTAATGTTGGAAGTTTAAAAGTGTATAAGTTATATCATTATGATTTATTATAATTTAATTTTTTTTTATTACCTATTCTTTTATATATTTTCATTTTAATATTTGTTGATTATCTTGTTATTTTTAATTTTTATTATTATTTATTTATTTTTTAATCTACGGCTCTAAAGCTCAACTAATGTTGCTTGTGACGTTATTCTAAAGGGACGTGTCCCGGAATAAATAAAGAATTTATTATTATTAAGTAATTCTACGTCTTTAAAACCCCGCGGATGTGTTTTTGTAGACAGCCACAGTCCGATTTATTTATTTCTTTAAATTGTCTCTCATTATTGTCAATAAGTTCATGAATGAGCAGATCATTTGAAAATAAACATTTTTAGATAAAATTCAAATACTTCAATTCTCGTTACTTAAGTGCCACACATAACCGAAGATTTGAGTGTTTGAAGGTGCTACGCAAACATTTGCAAATATTGATTTTACCTTATGAATTAAGGTGTCGTGTGGTTATCTTCCCCTTGTATCGTAAATAACCTACGATTTTTGGTTTAACAGGTGATTGACTTTAAATCTTGGTTAACTGAAAATGGAGGACTGAATTATCATTAATTCATTAATTAGCATTAATCGAATTGGAAATTATTGAACGCCTCATTAAAGTTCCATGTAATTGTTATTAGATAGCTCATTATTAGCAATGATAGATGGAACTGTGTTGTTAGTGAGTGAGTGAGGGGTTTGCGTTTGGCCGAAAGCCAGGAGGATCTTGACTACCCCGTTCAGGATTTGGTTGTCCTAGTTATACTAATTACAAGACAGGCAGCTTACCTCGAACTTGGTCGACTCAGCATACTTTAACGAATCATTAATCATAGTTAATTTTAATGTCGTTGTACAGATTCTTAAATCATCACTAAAAATTACTCACGATTCAACAAGAGAGGAATCTATTGATTTAGAATTATTAGATTTGCTTACTTACGACATTAGTTTGAATCATCGGATATATCTGTGTGTTGCTGACAAAAGAAACTAATCCAATGTTTTGTTTTTTACATATTTATCTAATTCTTGTTCCATCTTTCCTGTAAGATTTTTGCATTATTATTATTTTTTTTAATAGCTCAGATTCCAAGCGATATAATTGGTCAATGGCACTATAGTCTACTGATACGAATAATATATACAGTTTGGGTCATTCACAATACACGATCGGCAAAACTATTACTCGATTAAGACTAATCATCAGCACAAATATTTAAATGGGATTGATATCAACAGATAGTCCAAAATATCAACTTTTCAAAAATACTTAACATTATGCAGGTTAATCAAGTCAATTTTAATGAAACTAGGTGTGTAACTTAATAGTTTAAAACTTTACGAATATTTAATTATATCTCCGCTATTATAACAGTAGCGGATATATTAATATATATATATTAATATATATTATTATTAATAGAATTAATTTTTTTTTTATCATAATTTTTTGGGTACTCCCTAAAGAAATCGCTTATCTGGTTTCTTTTTTTTTTACATGCTCAATGTTCATATAGACAGATTAAATTCATGTCTTATTTTAATAAATTAAACTATGTAAATACAAATAAATATAAAGGAAAATATCTGATGCGTCTACTCACACGACTAGGCAAGTCGTTGATCGCCGAGGGCTTCTGCCACAAGGTGGCTACATTAGTAATTGATTTATATTTTTTATTAGTCGGGTATTTTTTTAACAACACTCCTTAATAATTAGTTGCATTAGAGTCATTTTAGTTTTTCCATGGAAGCTTGCATATGTGAAATCAATTTTAAGCTGTTGTTAAGATACCAGTTAATGTTTACCCTTAGCACAGCAGTAAAAGTCATTCTACAGACGCATTTGAAAGAAAGGAAAAGAAAATCTATAGACTTTGAAAAAGTATACTTGGTTAACCACATCTGATTTGCGAAGTCGGCCTCCTAATCAGAATTATACTCCAGGTAAGAAACTTGGAATTAGTTTATTAGTTCATAAGCATCTCCCGTAATCGATTGTCGAGGCGCCTTGTTTTGTGTTCTATTTCAATTGAGTTGTTGAACAAATATGATACCAATTAAATTGGAGGTCATAGTGAAGTTTATGGCGCATCTTGAGCATTTATTTCTGATATCCAACACGTCTTCTTTAGCCCCACTTAAGTCTTAAGACTGGGGTTCCAGTAGGATCCAGACTGGGCCTGCACACGAATTTCCTTACCGTTTTGGGTTCAAATTCATATACAATTATTGTTTGCTGTATCCCAGCTATTATTGATCCGATTAAGATTTTTTTTTTAATTTAGCTTTGTGGGGATTGTAATTAATTAGCTTTTGAAAAGAATCCCTGTCACATAAACAGAATACTTTTAAAACATTTTTTAAAAAATGGGTACGAAACAGGGGATCCGAAACGCAGATACCTAAAGACGCTTAATCATACGAGATGTTTGGGTAGTTTTTATATTACATTTGAGGTAAAGCGGTATACGTAGCTTTGAAATGTACTGATTATCTTAGTAAGTGATATGAGTAAACCGAAATGATTGCATTAATTAATTAACGCTGAGATAAGTATCCTCTTGAAGTTAGGTAATGAACTTAAATAGGTACTTAAAGAAATATTAGTTGAATGAAAGATTATCAACGCGTTCATCTTAATAGTTTCCGGTGTGTTGCGTGAATTTTGAGGAGCCAACTGTATTTAGCTGATAACGTTATACGAACGTATTGTGTCAATAATAATATAGAGATGATGGAAATTATCATAACATATTATTATATTTAATCTCTCTCTCTAAATCTCCCTCCCCTCTTCCTCCCACATCCTTCCTAGAAAAAAACATTCTCAAGCCTTACTCAAATCTCGGCAAGCGAAATCGGTGTACTCTTTCACTCTTACTTACTTGACCACACCGCTCCAACATCGGTACAAACAACCCATAATTCCAATTTAGATATTGGAAATATTGTTGGGCAATGAACTGATTAAAACTTTCCATATCACGTTCATAAATTACACTGGGAGATACACGGTTTTATGTGGGAATATTAGCGAAATAAAATGTATTTATGAACGATGGATAAAATGATTACAATAATGGGAAAACTACAGAGATAAATTGCATAAATTGGATTTATCTGGAGGCATATCTACGATTTCCATTTACGTAACCATTAATTTACGCAACCATTTTGCTGATTAGGTAGATACTCAGAAATAAAATACATAATATTTTCGGTAGCACTTACGAATAACTTTTTTTTCTTCTTTTGTTATTACAATTCAAAGAAAATAGTTTATAAAAGGCTACTCACCTGTTCCCTAGACTTTGGTGGTTTAATAATGGCTATTCGCTGCTCATTCATTTGAATATAAAAATAAAGAATTGATAAAGGTTTGCTTTTTCAGCTTTTTTTTTTTTTATTTCAAACATTTTTTACCTTGTACAATTCCTTTGATCTCAATAAGTCCTACTTTTAAAATGTTATATAGTTCTGTGAAAACATAAGTGCCATGCTCCAGTGAATGGTATAGGAAACGCAAATACTTAATTTCCCTTGATAAGCTTCATGTTGTATAAAACGGTGCTTTATTTAGCTTCCACGTTTCGTAATACCTCTCGCGCGGCACGTGTGTTTGCTTTGAAATATTGGGCCACCAATGTATGATCTAATTTTTAAACCTTATTTATTTTCATAACATATTTGAATCTCTACTTAAAGTGTTGCCCATAAACATCCACGAGCCTTTTATTTAAGATTTTAAAGTTATTAAAAGATAGGGTCGCTAATACACTTCTTATTTTCTATTTGAATAGAAGTTATATTACAACAAAATTTGAGTGATTATAAAAATCTGAGGCCAAATAAGGTTTGAACACAAAAGAAAATAGTAATTTTTTTCAGAATTCCATGGAATGCAAGCGCCTACCTAAATATTAATTATTGGAAATGTTCTGCATTTTTTTGTGATTTATCATGTACTTTTAATGATCAGTTTAATGTTAACTTATAGTTTTGTCAAAATTATAAGTCAAAAAATCAGTTCGGATTATTTTTATTTAAATTTTGTACTCCACTAACAAAATTAATACAACTTTTTTATTAGAATATTAGAATTTTTAATAGAATATTTATTAATTAGTAACTGAAAAGATTTGAAGAAGAAAAAAAAGAAATCAATATTGTTTCACCCATGCTTATTTTGAAGTCAATTTAAATTCAAATCAGTTAAAGAAACAGGCTATAGAGGTATGGTAGCTAATTGACTTGAGAAGCTGGTTAAAAGGTGCTATCCTAAAGGATGAAGACTTGGCTAAATATAGGCTAATACAGGCCCTCCTGGCACCTCTTTGAAATGGAAATAGGCTGGAGCCGCTTTGAAGGAAGGTGACGAAAACCTTGGAAAGTCCCAACAGCCGATGCAAATAATTCTGTAGCAGTAATTAGCACTAGAAGTGACAATAATATTACTCCCTTTTACTCCTCGTCTTCACAGAATGATTCCACTTGTACCCTATACTCCAGAGCGCACTTAAACAGGATTTATTCAATCCAGCCGGCGATAATCCCTCCGAAGACAATGGCAGCGGAGGAAGGGAGCAATATTAAACTGGAAAACCTTTTGTCCTTCCTAGCCTATATGAAACGTTGTCGACATCTCTTGCCTCATATTGTCGGCCTATGGAAGGTCGACTAATAAGTCTGCATTATAACTTTGTGGGCCCTCCGGCGGCGGAATTTTAATCATTTCCAGAGGAAGCGGTTGTCAATGTGAATAAAACATTTTTCGTAAATATGATCAAAATATCTAGAGATCATACATGGAAGAGACAATGTTTTATGAAGTCCGATTACTCGACCAGTAACTGTCATTCGACACCCAAATTGGATTTCATCGCCTTTTTCCAAATTCAACCGTTTATTTTTTGCCTAATTTTCGAAGAAATGATAACTTTTTTCAATTGAATTTCTCAATTTTTAATGGGATGTCATGCGACAACATTGAACAGGAACAACCAGGGCCAGATTTACGCTAGGTCATAAGGCCCTGGCCTAGGGGCGCACGCTATAAAAGAATTGCTTAAATGGCAAAGAAAATTCTTATGAGGGGTAATGAAAACTCTTTATTTAATTTTCTTTTATCTAGTATATTGGTGTATGTAATTATTGTCGATTGCAGTTGTGTGGCGTTCTGCTATCGAAGAGATTAAACGTATTTCTAATACCTTGTCGGACTATTTAATTTACTTTTATTACTGTCAAAATACAAAAATTTGATTCTCAACTTATTTTCATGAGTTACGTTGCTATGAGATAAAATTAAAATTACCATCATAAGGATTATTTTCTTTAAGAATATAATGCTGAATTGACCGTCCCCCTCTTTCCTTCTCTCCGATAGTACGAAAACATTTGGGCCTAAGTACGTCAAAACTTTAAATCCGGGCCCTGGGAACAACCTATAGAGCAATGGCTACATCCGTCAGTACATGCCAAAAATGGACAATAAATGGAGGAAATTGTAGAACACCCGTCAGACATTGTGGACCCTTGCACGGGTTTAGCAAAAAAGAATAAAACACGGGCTGCGCATTTGCCAAGCAAAAAACAACGATTATTACGAATATATATATATATATTAGATTATAACTACTCGAATAATAAAGCAGAAAAATTGGCTGAATTAAAATCTACAGACTACATTTTACGACAAACAGACAACACAAAATTTACATACAACATATATTCCGATAATAAAATAGTTATATAAATACTTAATAAAATACAAGACCGCTGGCAGTGCAAATTAGAAATTCATCAAATTAATGAGCCTATACCTAAAAACTCATTTGCTTTGTGCAAAGGTACGCAGTTGCCTGAAAGAAAACAACTGCTTGTGATAGTCAATGGCCTTATGATCAGAGTTTAATTTAATTTTTGTAACTTTCAATAAGTTATGAATAATGGTATAATTAGTAAGATTCCAAAGATTTTGTTAAACCTTTAAAATTTTCAAATATTAATATTTTGCATTATCAAGAAAAATAAATAAAACCAAGGGAACTCTATAGTATTTTCTTGATTCTGGAAAATAAAACCCATATCTTTTAATGGGTGATAATGCCTCTATCATTCAACCTTAAATATTGTTTCGGTTTAAAAAAATTGCCAATTAGAATCTGGCCTTGAGGAATCATTTCAGCTTAGTTCTGGGAGATGGATCCTTCTCAATTTTTTCGAGAGTTATAATTGAAGGTATTCCTGGGCTGCACTATTTCTTATGTTTTTTTTTCAATTTGCTTGGAGGACTTTCGTCCCACATTGACTGCCATCTCACTTTTATCTTCTCTCTGAAAGGACTTCCTCTTTCTAGGGGCTTCTTCGCCATTTTTTTCAGCTATCTCACTCCTATATACTTATTTTCTAAATGGCTCGGTAAAAATTCTTGCAATTTCCCTCAATCCTAATGATGTATTCATTATTCCAATTTATGCACAGAGGAAATATAATATAATTTCAGTGTTTTCAGAAGGAGTATGGAATAGATACGTATTGTACTGAAGGAATATCACTTATACACCCTATTTGGGGAGAGGATAACATTTATATTATGTTTTTTATAATTGTTATCTTAATGATTAGAGCGATTTCTATTTACTGCAAAAACTGTTTGAATCTAATGCTTAATATAATTTCATGTTAATACAACGTTTCCAACATTATCTCATGAGTACGCCCACGGTTGTTGTTACCTTTTTGATGAATTAGAAATTTCCTCTCCCTCCGATCAGAATTCTTTATTGACTTGTCGAAATGAAATCCATTTTTCAGAATAAAACGAATATCGATACAGACTGTGCACAGTGGGACCGATTGCTGATCTAGGAAGACAACAGCAACTTTCAAAATATAATAACTGTAAAAAAGTCTCCTTTCTATAAATAGTTCGTGACTTAAAAAATGCCCTTGTATAATCTCAAAGATTATGCTCTGGCGGTAGGGTACGAATTGGTCAGAACAGAACAAAAAGGCCCACAGCCATTTATAGTTATAACTAATATGTATATCGCTCAAGATGGCTTCTGCTAAATCAGGAAATTATGTTTCTTTCTCACCAGATTAACATATCCTCTACCAACTAAATATTGATTACAATTTGTTTTAAAAACGGTTATGATCAAATCTTTGAAATAGATAGAAAATGATTCTATAATCTGTTTTTCTCATAACATTTTTCCCTTTTTAATCTAACTTAAATATATATAATATTATATATTATAATATAAATATATATTCACATAAACACTACTTGAAATATTTTTAGAAAAATGCTTCACGCCTTCTGTTATGAAAGTAGAATAAAGTAGTTTTTTAAACAGTTTTTCTACAATTTTGTTCATTATATAAATATTAGTTTGTCAAGCTGAAAATAAACTTGAAATTTTTCCTTTTAGTTTCTATGGGAATTCCATTTAGTTTCCAGGAAAACATTTATTTTCCATTAAATAATATAAAAGGAGAAATAACTAAATGTAACAATCATTTAAATGCATGATTTTTCGTTTTTCGTCACTCGCCATTACCTTTTTCCAACTTCTTTGTATTTCAGACATTGTTTTTTCTAAAATCTCTAGTTTTCCAACGATACATCATGCATCTCCAATATTACTCTTATTTCTTGAAATTTGTTTTCAACTTGGAAAAATATTTCTCATTTTTTTCTTCTTTAGTTAATTATAAAATTCTTTCAAAATTAGTCGATTTTGGATAACAAATTGCTATAACATCCCAGGATTATATTTACCTTAAATACTCAGTTTTGTATAACTTTTAGTTTTTGAGCTACTTGTCACACACACGGACCATTTTGCGAATCTTGGTTATTTGGACTCAGGAGCCTTAAAACGTATATTTCGTTTGAAAATTCAACTACGAAATTTTTAATGATCTTAATGCTCACTCTTACTATATATTTCTGTAAATTTTTGTAAGTGAAAATGATATAATTATGAAATAGAAAAAAATTATTTCAAAATTTTAGTAATATATTTAATTATATCTATAATTAAAATAGAAATGGCATTAATTTCTTTCTAAATCATTCTGGTAAATCAAAATAATAATAACATTTAGATATTAAAAAAATAAAGTACTGTAAAAAAATTTTTATATTCTTCAATTATTATAATAATGAATCAAACAACAAACCTGCCTTTCAACTAAAGTAGCGTACAAAACATTTAATTTTCTATGAGATTAAATGGCTGTAAGACTTCCAAACCGTTTCAATTTTACTCTAGCAATCAAAACTTGAATCAATGGACGTTACTGTATGTCTCTGTTATAGGCCATTAACGTTAACTATACACTATTGCAATGTACAGTTAAACAAAGTTTTCATCACCATGTGCGTGTGAATTCACGCTGTATCGAATGAGACGAATGACAGCTAAAAAGCCTTTTTATGAAACATTTGAGAAGAGCGGTTGTTGATTGAATTTTCATTGTTGATGAGGCTCGCCACTGCACAGACCGAAATCAAATTGCATATTTGCTGGTGGTCGAAAAATCAGACCCTTCACCCTTATGCAAAAAGTGAATTTATTACCGGTCATTAGGTCCTGATTGTTTCTCCCTTGAAACTATCAATCAGTGGTTTTTGTTACGATGGAAGAGGTATCGAAAGTTGTTGATTGGTTTGTGTATTAGAAACAATGATGGAAATTGTTTTATACTCGTATTATTCTACTTCTGTATGCGGAATGATTTTCGGTCGTCGTTGAAATATTCTTTGTTATTTAAAAAAAAATAACCTTGCGCGGATATTTTTACTGTGTAGAATAGCTTCCAACGTTTGGAGCATGTGGAACTCGATTAGACAAACCTCCCTAGCTAGCTGTAGGGTGTCACCGTACTCACAAATTTAGGTGATTTGGTGATCATAAAAATAATCATGAATCTCTCTGTGGTAAAACGATCATCATCCGTAGGTAATTGTTTACAAGGTAATTGTACAGTATTCCCCGTTTTTGTCTTTGGGAGTGGACAGATTCAAGGGATTCCTGGTGCAAGTTGAAATTAAATATTATGTATAGAAAATTAGAACGTGAGAAGTACAACCATAGCAGGTGGGGTAGGATCGGTCGCAAGCGAGGTTAAGAGGTTCAATTTAGGTATTATGACTCTGCAAGAGGTTCGCCGGCTAGGGAAGGGTTCGTTAACGAAAGGAAAGCACAATATTAAGAAGAAAGGTGCGTTAATTACTGTTTAGGTTTAGGTTAGATAATTATTGTTTTATGCTTAGAGGAACAAACAGTTTTTAGTGACCAAATGTCGATGACCATAGCTCAGAGAAATAGTAAAAAATCGCGTTGTTAAACATACATACTCCTACTGAAGGTATCCATACTTTCTTTACCGACAGTGGGATGATGTAGATACTTCTTCGCTTCCAATCTTTGTGTTTGCATCTTCTAATATTACTTTTGTAAACCTTACGGTTATGATAAACTACCGCAAGTATGCACGACAGTAATATTAGGAGATGTGAAAGCAAAAATGAAAGAGAAGAAGTGTATCCCACGAAAAAAAAATGCACGGACATAGTAATCGTAATGAGATCCGCTAGCAATGCCATTTCGAAAAAAACTGATAATCGAAAATATATATGAAAATTATGCTTTGGAGTTTGCATTTCTATGTTGTGGTGCGACGATCACCGAATCAGGACCTCCTCCAAGTGCCTCTGCCTGTCGCTGTAGCTCTTCAGTTGTGAATGTTCTGTATTTGCTTCCACGCTATCCATCCACCTAATTTTAGGTTTTTCAATTCTTTTTGAGTAATGAAGCTTCTCAAATAAATACTTGCATGTTTCAGTATCTATTTATAATCTATCCATCCTATCTATCGTAGCCTTTAGATTTTTATGAAAGTTACCAAGTCAGTGTTACCTTTCCTCCATATATCATCTTCCTTAACAGGGCCGTAAATTCTTCTCAGGATTCCTCAATCAAAGACTTCAAGTTTGCATTCTTCGCTTTTAGTAAAATCCAAGTAAGGAAAGGGCGAGTTTTGTAAAACCTTGCGTTTTATGTCCTAGACAGGTATCTGTTCCGGAAGAGTCTGGACAAGGCGAATTAGCATCTATTGGCAGTAGAGATTCTTCACTGAATCTTCTATGAGAGAACAATACATGAATTCTACTCACTTCCCAAGTAAGTGAAGTCATTTGGTAATTACAAGTTCAAATGTGGGTCTAACAGCGATCCTAATACCAACAATTATCATAAATTTAATCTTCTCCTCATTGACCGTGAGGCCGAACTTTCTAGCTGATGCTTCCAGATCCAGAAATGCAGATCTCATTGCATTCAGGATATGAGTTAATTGGTGAAAAATCGTTTCTAATGTCTGAATACAACATTCTCTTCAGCTAGGTTAAACAGCAGGCATTCAGGAGAATCCCCTTAGCTTACCCCTCTGTCTACATCGAAGTTTTTAGATATATATGTCTGAGTCGACATGGATCACACACTTAGGTCCTTGCATCGTCATCTTCACAAGTCGAATGAGTTTACATGAGATGTTCATCTTCTTCCAACCTTAATACAATTCAGCCCGATTTACGCTGTTGTACGTGGCCTAGAATTCATCGGAGAGATGGTATGCAACAGTCATGCATTCGTTGTTCTTCTCAACAGTTTACAGAATAGTTCTTCGTATTTCTTGCGAAATTCTGATTGTTAATTCATAACTACTATCGAGTATGAATTTGAGGTAACGATTTTATCAATACCCATAGCTATTTCCGATTCATTAAAAATTGAATTAATATCATACAAATTGTCTAAACTGTTGAACCTTGCACCGTATCATTGTCTATTTGGGTATAAAGTGATGAATGCTGGATGAAATTAGATCTTTATTTCATCATTTTACCTGATCCATATATCATCTGTTTCAGAGTCTGGAGATTTTAGTCATCTCGTCTAAGAGATAAATATCTAAATGTTATTTGTTGCTTAGAAAATGTTTATATAGTAGTTATGTTTTATTAGTCATAACGTATGTATATATATATATATATATATATATATATATATATATATATATATATATATATATATATATATATATATATATATATAAATCCTAACCTTGCCAAACGAATGTTTTCTCATTTATTAGTAAAAAGGTACTATTTAAGGAATATTTGTTTGAAAAAATAACTCAACATAGATTTATTTATATATTGTATTGCTTTGTATATTATATAGTATATATCGCTACCTTGGAAGAAGACCGGCACAACTCAAAAATTTTCGATTTTCAGATTTCTGTTTATTCGTACTCAACAAGATGTTTATTTTAATATTATGAAGAGAGCAACAACAAATTTTTATCGGATGACCGTTTTTCTAGCAGCTGTGTCAGTCTAGAACTAATGAAATCTCCCTCGATGTTTTGGAGAAGTGGTCAAATTTTCAGTTGTGGTCATTTCAGCATTTATTCAAATTATTTCTTCGAAAAACTAAACTTATATATAAAAACATAAAAAAAGGATGTGCGCTGATAAGCATCTGAAGTTTTATATTTAAAAATCTTTAGTAGGGACTTTTGTTATCATCACTTTAATAAAACGGTTCGGGCGAGAATCTATATTAATACAACTTTTATCAATAAGCTCATTTGATATAACTTCTTTAGGATCTTTTTATGGAAAAGTTATTTTGATAAATGTTCTTGTTGAGCTTTTCTGTTAAAACTTTAATTGGCAAAGTTCTTGAAAAACAGTTAAAGTGGAACTTTTTGAAACAGTTCAATAACTGTTTCCTACCCTGATTTAAACAGATATACATAATAAAAAGCAGGTAGATAGGTAGCTCCTCAGGTTAATGTTCATAAATTCTTGATTCTTATTTCTCATTATGGGGAAGGGGTGAGGGGAAAATATTTATAACTTCATTCATTACTTGATTTTGTATTTGATGGGGGTAAATTACAATGTGCAACCATTGTTTGCTGCTATCGGTTTCCCATGTTTCTCTCTGAACGAATTAGCTACGTCTTTAGCATAATTTAAAATAATGTTTGAAATACAAATATTTCCAAAGATAAGTTACCTTCAAGCATTTACTTAAAAAGGGTTCAAAATGTAATTAATACACTTGTAAGAAAGCCTACAATAATCAGTAGAAAGCGGATGAAATCTTCAAGCACCATTTTCTCAAAAGTACAACTTTCTGAGTTGTTGGTTTTCTTCCAAACTAGCGAAATGAGTCATAAAATTAAAAAAAAATTTGAAGAAAACACAAGAAAAAAAAATTAAGCTTAAAATTATGATTAAAATAAAAAAATAGCTTACACAAGTTATCTATGTGCATTTATTTGCAAATGAGCTCAATAAATCATTAATTCGACCATAAGGTAAACTATTATAATTATCTGAAATATGATGAAAACTTCAAGCGCCATTTTCTCGAAATTACACCTTTTTGAGTTGTGCCAGTCATCTTGCGAGGCAGCAATATGTATATGTATACACAAATGTGTATATGTTTGTGTGTGTGTGTGTTTTATATATATATATATATATATATATATATATATATATATATATATATATATATATATATATATATTATGATTACTAATTTCTAACTTTAAGGAACTTAATTTATTCAGAATTGTACAGAGCAATACTAGTTTCATAACTGCAACTAGATAATTATAAAACTATTATTGCTTAGCAAATTTAAAAAAAAAATTGTTTGCCGCTTCCTAAGTAGGTACTTATCATAAAACATAAATACAAACGGAAACCGTTTCTAAAGGACTAAATTTCTTTTGTATAGTATTATTATTGTTACTATCTTTATCAGTGAAGAGTAACCCTCCCCAGTACCCTCTCCCTTAGCTTGGGTAAATAAGAGGGGTTGTCATTGAAAATATTTTTCTTTCTATTTTTTCATCCAGACATTTTAATATAGTCCTGAAGTGTTATTTTAATATGTTCCCCCAATCTAAACATCCATTTAGAATGAACTAATTGTTACAAACAATCTAGTCGCGTTAGAGACTAATATTTGGACAATCTGACAATCTTACGAATCTATCTATCATGATGACTAAAAGGTATATACTTTTTCTTATGGAAAAATAGTATAGGAAATGTAGCATATCAAACGAAAAAAGATTTGTAAATAGTGATTTAATGTTTTGATTTTAAACGCAGAATCTTTTTTTACATATTTCTAAACCATCACTGTCCCAATATAGACTAACTAAGCGTTGTATAAAACATACAGTTATTTAAAGGGAAAAAAAGGAATGATTTTATTTAAAAGATTATGGTAATAAGATTACTGTGAATAAACTAATAAATAATTGATAGTTTATCCAAAATTAAATTATTTAATTATGGTTTTTAGTCATTCGATTACTATAATTTGTATAGTATTGACCACGATTCTCGATACTAGGAAATTCGCTTTCGATATTTCAAGAGATTAAAATAAAATAATGATGTTTTTACAAAGAAAATGTTCCTTATCGGATAAAACAAATAATTGAGATATTTTATTTATTCTCTTAAAAAAAGTATTGTATAGTAATGAAGAATACATTATAAAATCATGCCTGATTGGGAAAAGATGATTGTTGCGATTTTCCAAAATCTAAATGAACGCGTACTTTATTGGACGAAAAAAAATGTATTTAAATTTTCTTTTTTTAATTTATTCAAAACTGGCTTTATGCGCCTGTAAAACTGTCAAATAAGTTGGGTCAAGTTTGTAATTAACTAAATCCATAATGTATAACGTATAATAATTATTATTATATGTTATATATTATGGATTTATAAAATATAACACATCATTTTTGATTATATTCTAAAAATAAGCTTAAAAAATACAAACATTACTCTGTTAAGGCTTCTATTTCTTTTAAGGAACAGATCTATTGAATGTTTATTAATTGTGAACTTTTAATTAACAATGCAGGTCATGTTGAATTAAATTTAATCGTTAATTTTAACACCACACTTTCTAGAATTTTAGTTCAGCGAAGGATGTTGGACGATATGGTTGATGGGAAGTTATCAGAAGTAAAATCATTCGGCTTGGATGAAGAGTATTCATGTCTATTCATAGCAAATGTATAAAATACACTCTTGTAAGGAACGATATGAAAACGGCCATGATGTATACTAAGCAAAACATAAAAATGCAAATTATACTGCGTTTTTTGCATCTCCATAATTTAGTCAAAATTGATTATTCGGCCTGGGTTGTATTCAGTGCAAAAAATTATTTATATGCACTTTGACGTATTTGTTATAAATTTAATATCGTTCTTCTTTCTTCTTCAACCCCCTCCTATTGTGTTGTAATGGGAGAGAGTCGAGCAAACTGTACCGTATCCCTCTGTCCAGTGTTAATCTCCCTCCGTCTACCAATCCCGTCCTCAACTGATAAAGACCTCCTTAATCTTTCCCCTTCTTCAGTGTCCGGCTTCCAAGCCCTAAGCATCTTGGGTCTCATTCACTTGTCTAGACGTCTCCGAGTCTTTCTCTAATAGTAATCTCTTCCTAATAACATGTCTTAATCACATGAGCTGATATAGCACCTAAACAGGACGTAGGCTGATTAGAATCGAAAGTACTATCATAAGTTTTAAAGTTTCCGAAATATCATATTTCCGAGTTTAAAATTTGTCGCTGACGATTAAAGATTAAACATTTTTCGAAGGATTTATTTTCTCTTCATTTTCATCAGGATAAAATAACATACTGGTTTCATAAATCGTGGATAAAAACATTGATAGATTTACTCAAATTAATATGTCTATCGTTAACTAGAGCTTTTAAGGCGATAAACGTAATTCAATTTCTTCAGAGCAGTTTATTTGTTGGTACCATCAACCTTTTCGTGACAACAACCAAACACCATATATTACCCTCGGAGCCCTTACAACAGACCTTTTAGAAGTTATTGTAAACCGCAGATAAAGCTGTTATGGAGAAGAAATATGCTATTACGTAACAATAAGAGGGGGCCTTTGTAAGATTGTGGTGGCAGTGACAAAGAGGTGAAATTTATTAATGCTTAGGAGATGGTATCGGACCCCCGCTGACACCGCCGGCATCCATTTTGTATATTGCCATAAATTTAAGGCCTATCAATCTGAGCCTCGAATATTTTATAGAGGAGAGAACAATACGCCTTTTATTTTTTTTTTTTACTTCGTTGTTTTGGAAACGTAGCAGTGATGGCCGGTCAGCCCCTTTTAGTCGGCGTGTAACAAGCACCCTAGGCACAGGTATTTCTATTAATTCACAGTCAAGTAGATGCAGCCGAGTCTAATAGTCTTATCGAATAGTCTTATTATTGAATATATTTTACTCTCTCAACATTCAAAGTTATACCGTCAATTTTTATGCCACTACGCCACCTACAAACCATCGTTGTTTGACAATAAAACCATTTTTGCTATTAGCTGTAAGATTAAGTTAGCGTGAAACAGTCTCAAGCTAATAATTTCTCGCTAAAATATTAAAAAATGTCAATCTTAGAATCCTTAAAATGCATTGATACATTGAGTAGAGAGGCTGGCATTCAGTAAGTTTTCATTATAAAATAAGAATGTCAAGAAAAGTATTATGCAAAAGAAAGACAAAATTAAAAATCAAAACAAACTCGTGAAACCAATCAATGAAATATATAAAATAAATTAGCTTTTTTCTATACTTTTTTTTCCGTTTGTATGTAGCTTCCTACATACCTACCCGATATATTTTTTTTTTCGTCAAATCCTAAGTGTAGCTTTACAAAATTTCAAACAACAAAGTTTAAAAACAACAACACTCATTTTCTATATCTATCAGGATTTAAAAGAGAACACTACTATGGATTTGAATAAAGACTGGGCATCGACTAAAGAATCTGTAGCGTTTATTCTTTTAATTATTGGAAAAAACTATATACTAACTAAATTTGCTACTGAGAACGCACCAA
Source organism: Rhaphigaster nebulosa (assembly GCA_948150685.1). Taxonomy (NCBI): domain Eukaryota; kingdom Metazoa; phylum Arthropoda; class Insecta; order Hemiptera; family Pentatomidae; genus Rhaphigaster; species Rhaphigaster nebulosa. The sequence goes on along the minus strand of OX411306.1, from coordinate 93,555,954 downwards.
CAAAATATAATTACTTAGAAGATGTATGATATTAACAGATGACAAAAGTGTTTCAAATAAAATTCGCAATATATATTACGAGTGTTTGCTATGCGAATTAGACAGATACAAATTTACTAATGAACTTTTACTGAAAGGCTTGGCCAGCGACACCTCACGAGTTATTTAATAATATATTTAATAATATTAATAAAAAACAGAATATAAAAAAGTTGGTTTAAAGTATTAAAATGTAATTGCTATATGTATAATAATTTTAATTGTAAAGGAATAGGATATCATAATAATAACACATTCTCTAATTCCAATCTAAGGTTAAATTATAGAAGAAATATATATATATATATATATATATATATATATATATATATATATATATATATATATATTTCTTATATATATATATATATATATATATATCTAAAGTGAAGAAAAGATACTTTAGAATTTTGAAGATTTGTTTGACTTATTGTATTATTGATAAGTTTATATTCTGGAATTCGTTTTAGCATATCGTCACTCATGCATTAGGTCATATGTCCAAAAACTTCATTTTCCAGAAGGAAAAAAATGATTTTTTTTTCCGTATGAACTGTTTCTATATTAATATGGTTTATGTTATATTCTTAATCAGAATAATATTATTTTATTCTGCCTAATAAGAATAAAACATGAACCACATTGTTATAAAACCAAATCATAAGGAAAAAATCAGTTTAATTCCTTTCATGAAAAATGCTTTATTTAGACGGTATGTATTTTGAGTGACGGTATTACTTAGTTTTAGATACCATCAACGGTTTCTGGAGTGGACAAAAAAAAATTTATTTCAGTTAAAATAAAAAGTATATTATAAATTACAAGTATATTATACTTTTGATCATCACTTCTGTGGATTGTAATCAAACTATATTTTTTTCTTAAAAAAATTAAATATCATGAAGTGCCCAATTGTATTAATACATTTGTAATACATTCAAAGAACAAATTCCAAAAATTACTTAAACTTTATTTTTTGTAATTTTTCCCTCAAGAGAGTTTAACGTTCACACGTGCTGCTTTACTTTAATTTCTGGAAGATAAGGAACAGATTTCAGCTCTCAGTGGCAATAAAGGTATGCAGTAATTACGAACAAACTTTGAGCAGTTCAAAGTTGTCTGCCTTCCTTTGTTAGGCTAAGTTCCTATCGCTTCTGTTTAGTCGCTATTCTCGAGTTCTGTTAGAATTAATTTCTTCCTTTAGGAACTTCCTCTTATTTTTGTTTAACTACGGTATTAGAGCTGTTATCAAGAAGAAAGCTAAACAACCCAGGGACTAAATAAACTAAGATTTGAAAATGTATTAATGAGGACACACACATATAAATAACTGATGATCGTTTTAAAAAACAACTGAAGAGGAGTGGATATAGTTGAATAAATGCAAAGTTCGTTATCGTTGCAGAACGAAAAATTAAATAAATGAATGAAAAGATTAAGAGGGTAATATATTTTAATCTGTAATATTATTGTACTTTTTTAATATTATTTTTTCATATACATACTATTACATCCTTTTATTATTTTAGTCATTATAAACTTTTTCGATTCATATTTGATTTATTCTTTTTATATGGACATACTATATTACATCATTTTTAAACGAAAAAATGCGCAGAAATCATTATTTGGATTTTTTCGTTCTAAATTCGTGATTATGCCTACCGTGCGTCAACCTCAACAAGCGTCAACCCAGAAAAAAAAGTTCAATAAAAATTCATTATATGTAGAGATGAAAAATAATTTAATAAGAATATCATCAGGTAATTAAAAAAGCAGAAGATTGATATTCAGATAAACGAATTTTGATAATGGAAAAATTTGTCCGATACGTCAATATGCGAATAAAGGAGTATTAAAGTCTGAAGGCATTTCATTAAATTTCCTACCTTGATAAACATTTTAAATAATTTACTTTAAACCTTCATCGAGGAAAGTAGTGTAACTTCTGAAGGCATTTCATTAAATTTCCTACCTTGATAAACATTTTAAATAATTTACTTTAAACCTTCATGGGGGAAAGTAGTGTAACTTTTATATATATATAAAAATTATATATATATATATATATATATATATATATATATATATATATATATATATATATATATGATTTTTTTTACATCTTTCACTTACTGCACCATGCCTTACTTATATATGCTTATTACTTAAATAAATAATAAGTATAGATTTACATATTTATTATATATATATATTTATTATTTTTAGTTGGTTATTGGTTTGGGCTCATATTAGAGAGCTGACTGTTCATGGGGATTACATTGCACATTTCATCATACTGATTGCTAGGTATATCAAAATGAATGGGAAAGTAAATAAAAGTATTATAGCGAACTCAGATTCACCGAGGAAATACATCATTCAATTCAATATTCGGGCTTTACCGTGGCTATGTAGATTGAAAGGGAAGGAAGAAATAATATGGTTTTTATAACAAAAAAAAAATCATTTTTTATTGTAAAGCTAGTATTGCCTATTATAAATGTGATTTTATTACTTATAGAACCATAGGTTATAGAGAAAAGTTTTTTTTTAATTGCCATATTTCTTTAATATTTTTCAAATTGAAAATTTGAAAATATTTTCTAAAGGCAGCCTTAGGAGAAGAGGGTGGAGAGGAGTACTACCAGAACTTACCAACAAATATAGATCGAAAAATATATATTGAACTGTAAATAAAATATGTATTGACTGTAAATATTCCAAGACCAAAGTGGTGAAAAATTTTCACGGTAGATATTGGAATGCATTATTTAGAATTCACCTCATTTCATTTAGGCGTTTCTAGGAACATAATGAAAACGATAATAAACTTGTCAAAACTGCAATAAAACTTTACGTTTTTACACTTTTATTTTCCTTGATCCCCGATTTTATTAACAAATGACGCTTTCACGCAATGATTTCACTCTGTTTAAAATGTTTTCGTAGTGAAGTTGCTTTCATACGTATGAAGTTGTCATGACAACGCTTACAAAATTATCTATTTTTTAAATATTTTTTCTCATGTCTAAGGGGAGCATTTCGAAAAATTTAATGTACATAAATTTTCTCGAAGAAATTTTCTAAATGATAGTGAAAACTTACGCTGGCTGAATTTTTATATATATATATATATATATATATATATATATATATATATATATATATATATATATATATATCGTGCGATACAAATTATAGTAATATGCTTCTCAAAATATTATATCATAAATCTATATTTATTACAAATTGTACTTAATTATATCCACATAACTTCCCATTAATATTGAATTTGAAAATATAATTTTTCCCTCATATTAAAGAAAAGAAATGCACACATCAACAAATGGAAATTGTACCTTGGATTTTTTAAAAATAAATTAATAAACCTAAAAAAAAAAAGAAGAAGGAAATAATCACCTCTTTTTTGTTAAGATATATTTAATATGTGAAATCACTTAACTTTCAAATCCCAACTTTTCAAAAACTAAAAAAAGGTAAAAAAATTAATAATTAATCATCATATTTAAGTGCTTTTCGCCTTTATTAGTATGTTTTAGCAAGTGATATACTATCAAATAGAAAAACTAACAATTAATTTTTGTGCATAGAATTTATTTTAAAATAATACGATAATAATCTAAACTCTACCGTTTTGGACTTACGTGATTCCACACTTATGTTCATATGCAGTATATGAACCACTCACTATATTTTTAGTAAATCGCCAATATAATGACATTGGAGACAATATTATTTATCTAGAACAATCAGGTAGTGTAAATGTGAGTGAATTAAATAAACGAAAAGAGAATGGTTCAAAGTCGGCAAAGAAGCAGATGATGTGTACATACACACTTGAAGGTATATAAGGAATTCCATTTTGGAAAGGACGTACTGATGTGAAAACAATGCGAAATTCGAGAGAGTTGGGAAATAGTTGTGATGACGCTATGAGGTCTACCTGACCAAGCGTTCGAATGAGGAATCCAGGCTGCTTTATTCCAGGGCCAGTTCATCAGGAGGTCCTGTGTGCTTCTGGGGATGGAATCTGCGGCATCTCTCTTGTACAAAGTCTATAGCTCCCGGTTCATGAATGCCAATTCATATAGCCTAAACCGCATTTATACCCTTTAATATGGGCACCTAGAGGAGCTGTTGGCTATCTGTGGTTTGCCTAAGCGGTCTGCAGGTAAGAATTTTATAATGAATTTAGTCTTTAAATGCATAAAATATATATAAATAAATTAATACTATAATTTAAAATGTAGTATGCATATGTATATCAATTTACACGTATATATTTACATTGTATTAATAGTTCAAAAACTTCCGCAAGTGACGGATAACTACATTTTTAAGTAGCCTTTTTTAAATTTACCTGTATGAAAGGCAATTATTTCTAATGCCTAGTGAAACGATATGTGATGGTGAATATCTTTTAATAATATAAACAATATTTTTTGAGAGAAGTATATGCTTTCAAGTTATTTAATAAAGATACGAGTATAATCTACAATATTCTTTCTTGTGAATTTTTAACCCTATGTGTTCAACTACACTTGGGACCAGCCCCTCATCAGCAATAAATACATGTCCTGCCTTTATGGCCCCTAGTTTTCTGAGTACACTATCCTATATAGCTCCTCGGGGAGACGAATAGCTCTCGGAGGGGATTTATTTACGTCATACGGAAGTAATCAATATAATTTGAGAGAAAAAAAAAGAGGATTGAAAAAAAGACCTCCGTCAACATCCGTCTGTGAAGCGGCTAGACGCTCCGATGTAATCCATCACCGCTAGGACAAAAAACCTCAAATCCCCGGGCGTTTAGCCTTATTACGACGATAAATTATCGAAGCACTTTTTCACTTTTGAAAACCAACACTTCTTTTTGGTGGAATATTTCAAAATAGTTCCAATAGAGGAGTTTAGATCGGCAAGAAGCTCTAGGTAGTTGTGTTTTTTACGGTCCGTTTGTGGTGCACCTGCTCGACCTTCCCACGCCCGGCTGGTGACAGGCACTGCCAACTCTTTATTTATGTGTTTACATCTGCGAGCTTACTGATCCACGGTAATCCTTATTCCATTACCCCCCAGCGTCTCCGTGGGTTCCTCTTTACTGGGACTTTTTACCTTTATTCTCTCCGCAGAGCCCATAACAGAGACCGCCGTAAGCGTCGGTAAGAGCTGGACAGGGTGGTCGCTGTTTTTATTGTCCTCCCCAAATCCTCTTCATTCCCATTGTGGCTTCCCTGGGTAAGATTAAATTCTTTCCTTGAAAAGGAGCCTCTTCCAGCCGGTGGATGATATCCCATACCTTGGTGAGGAAATAGAAAAATAAATTATATGGTGGGATCATCTTTTACCACCAACAGTTATTTATATATATATATATATATATATATATATATATATATATATATATATATATAAGAATAATGTATAAAATCCTATCCCAAGGTTTGTTTAAAACTTTCTTACAACAAACCTTCTTATTTACACCACTGCTGAAAAAATGACATAATTTTATTAATAATCCAAACAATTCACACTATTATGATCGATATTATGTTAAGAAATCTAGCAAGTAAACAATCAAGAAAAATAGATTTTCTTGTTGAATGGAAGTGTAGATTTTAATTCAGAATAATACACGTAATATAAATTTATTGATTTTGATGAACAATGATTTAGCCAAGAGTCTATCCCAATCTGCATTAATATGTTAGTAAAAATGAAAAGTATAATTGTATATAAATACTATAATCATGAAAATCTTAAATACACTTATAGAAAAAACATAAATTAGGTAATTTTTTTTATAGATACCGACAGTAGCAATAAATAAACGATTCCTATATTTACTTATTATGAGGACAATGCCCATACTAATAGAGTTAGCCGGTACTGTAATGCAGTAACGGTTACTGCAAAAAAAGTTTATAAATTAAAAATCGTTAATATAAATTAGTTATATTAACATATATTAACATATTAATATATGATAATAAGCCTCGAAGGATGTTTACACTTTTCACAAATACAGACGTTATTTCATATTTAAAATAGATTGGAATTGTAATAATTATTACATAATAATTTTTTCTTATGTTTTCTTACGATAGGAGTATTTGAATTAACAACTAATCAGTTTAAAATACGCGTCATGTGTAAAATAGAGCAATACACACCTAATTTTGAGGTCCTGGGTAACATAAATAAAAAACTATTTCAGATGTATTTCGGTGAGTTCTGCTAGAATATTGTATTAATAATTTTGATTTATCCTATTAAATGTATGGCTGTATCGGGTTCTGTTATCTTGGTACGCGAGAAAACTTGACAAAAACTATAGCAATCCACTAACCTTATTTAATTTAAAAGTCCAAGTTATATTTGTGTGAATTGACACTAAAGGTGATTCCGAATTTACTGGAGAACTCAATTGAGTAATAGACCTCGGATAAGCAATATGGCAGCTGTACATCAGTTAGCTCTGATGAAAATCGATTCTAACCGGAACCTTATCATACCACGGATTATATGCCGATTTCTTGAGTAAGGAGAGATCTTTATTTCTAATGAATTTCACGTAGGTTTCCAAGATCTCAATCTGGTTTTAGTACTGACCGGGTCATCAAATAATATGTGAACAAACATTCTTAAGCTCAGTAGAGGGAAAACAGGGGAGCTGGGCCACTTTTTTGAGCAGCCAATCAGAAGCCAGCATTTGGTCACGTGACCTATGGCGGGAAGTTTGAATTTGAATTTTTGCCTCGACCTAACATTAACTGCCACATGGTCTTGCCTCGAACCTACCTTAACCACCACGTGGTTTCACCTCGACCTAACCTTAACTATTAGGCCACGCCCCTTTTTAGTCATGTGACCCTGATGCCCCACCCCCTTTTAGTCACGTGATTCAATCACGTGACCCGCGGAACCTCCTGGTCTATGCTCCGCACACATGTTTTAGTCATGTGACCCATTACAACCCTCTGGTCTACGCTCCGCCCACATGCTTTAGTCACGTGATCCAATCACGTGACCCATTACAACCCTCTGGTCTATGCACCGGCAACATGTTTTAGTCAAGTGATCCAGTTTCGTGACCCGCGGAAGCTCCTGGTCCATGCTCCGCTCACCACCATTTTGTTTTTCTACTGTAGAGACTTGAGGTTTTGTTGAAGGGTTAGGTACCCACCTTATAAAGCATGAGTGTGCCCGACCTCCATTTTGTTTTTCTTACACCGCCATTTTGTTTTTTTACTGTTTGAGAGACTTGAGGTTTTGTTGAAGGGTCAGGTACCCATCTTATAGAGCATGAGTGTACCCGGCCGCCATTTTGTTTTTATTACGCCGCCATTTTGTTTTTCTACCGTTTTAGAGACTTGAGGTTTTGTTGAAGGGTTAGGTACCCACCTTATAGTCTGTAACCTTTCCAACGGTTATATAATCATAACCTATACGATGAAGGGTCAGGTACTCACTTGTCCTCGGAGCCGTACGAGACTCCTAATATTTGAATAGCTTTTGGACTTTGAACTGATAATCCTTAAAACACAAATAAATAGTAGGGCCCCATATTCCTATAACAGCTTTTGGACTTTGAGCTCTTAATACTCTATCTTTACTTATCTCGCTGAAACATAAACAAAACAATTTTTCAGTGTACTACGAATTTTTAATATCTGATAGTATAAATAATGGTCTTAAAAGGATTAACTTTTAAGCCCGTTATGTTCTTATCGAACTTTTAATCCCTGAAATATATCGACAAATCGAAACGACTGGACTATTAATTTAATTATAATCAACAAACCTGGCTCGTAATTGCACTCGTATCAGTCCTCGCGATGTCTTCGATTCCTTTCGGCTAATCTCGGATGTCCTCGGAGCCGTACGAGACTGCTCGGTTTCACCGAAGTAGTGGGTGACACTCGCTCGTCGCCGTGTGTACTCGGACCAGACTTCGATCTCCCTAACTCTATTTATAACCTGTTTATAACACTAACACCCGTTTAAACCACAATTTATTCGGTACCCACCTTCGAGAGGTTGAGTGTACCCAACGAAGGTGTCTGACCATATACATTTAATCATAACCTATACGATGAAGGGTCAAGCACCCTCTTTATACTCTATAACCTTCTTAAAGGTTACATAACCTTTACATTGTTCTCGTGTTTTTGCAGCCTTCTCAATGTTTACATAACCTTTACAATATGTAACTGTATCAACATGTAAACAGGTTGCATCTTGTATAGACAAGTTGGATGATGTCCAGGTGAAAGACTGATTTGAACTGTTTTTTCTAGCATATAAATAAATTGTAGAGTTCCCTTATCCTATAACAACTGCTGGACTTTGAACTGTTTATCTCTAACATATAAATAAATACTAGAGTTCTTTAATCCTATAACAACTGCTGGACTTTGAACTGTTTATCTCTATAACATAAATAAATGATAAGGCTTCCTAATCTTTGAATAGCTTATGTACTTTAAACTGTTAATCCTTAAAACATAAATAAATAGTAGAGTTCGTTAATCCTATAACAGTTTTTGGACTTTAAGCTCTTAACCCCCAACCTTTCTTATCTCGCATAAACATAAACAAAACAACTTTTCAACGTTCTACGCATTTTTAATCTCTAATAAATAAATAGACAAGTTGGATGATGTCCAGGTGAAAGACAAATATGGAATTTGAACTGTTTTTTCTAGCATATAAATAAATTGTAGAGTTCCCTTATCCTATAACAACTGCTGGACTTTGAACTGTTTATCTCTAACATATAAATAAATACTAGAGTTCTTTAATCCTATAACAACTGCTGGACTTTGAACTGTTTATCTCTATAACATAAATAAATGATAAGGCTTCCTAATCTTTGAATAGCTTATGTACTTTAAACTGTTAATCCTTAAAACATAAATAAATAGTAGAGTTCCTTAATCCTATAACAGTTTTTGGACTTTAAGCTCTTAACCCCCAACCTTTCTTATCTCGCATAAACATAAACAAAACAACTTTTCAACGTTCTACGTATTTTTAATCTCTAATAAATAAATAGACAAGTTGGATGATGTCCAGGTGAAAGACAAATATGGAATTTGAACTGTTTTTTCTAGCATATAAATAAATTGTAGAGTTCCCTTATCCTATAACAACTGCTGGACTTTGAACTGTTTATCTCTAACATATAAATAAATACTAGAGTTCTTTAATCCTATAACAACTGCTGGACTTTGAACTGTTTATCTCTATAACATAAATAAATGATAAGGCTTCCTAATCTTTGAATAGCTTATGTACTTTAAACTGTTAATCCTTAAAACATAAATAAATAGTAGAGTTCCTTAATCCTATAACAGCTTTTGGAAGTCCAAAGTTCAAAGTCCAGCAGTTGTTATAGGATAAGGGAACTCTACAATTTATTTATATGCTAGAAAAAACAGTTCAAATCAGTCTTTCACCTGGACATCATCCAACTTGTCTATACAAGATGCAACCTGTTTAAATGTTGATACAGTTACATATTGTAAAGGTTATGTAAACATTGAGAAGGCTGCAAAAACACGAAAACAATGCAAAGGTTATGTAACCTTTAAGAAGGTTATAGAGTACAAAGAGGGTGCTTGACCCTTCATCGTATAGGTTATGATTAAATGTATATGGTCAGACACCTTCGTTGGGTACACTCAACCTCTCGAAGGTGGGTACCGAATAAATTGTGGTTTAAACGGGTGTTAGTGTTATAAACAGGTGATAAATAGAGTTAGGGAGATCGAAGTGGGGTCCGAGTACACACGGCGACGAGCGAGTATCACCCACTACCTCGGTGAGACCGAGCAGTCTCGTACGGCTCCGAGGACAAGTGAGTACCTGACCCTTCATCGTATAGGTTATGATTATATAACCGTTGGGGAGGTTACATACTATAAAGTGGATACCTGACCATTCACCGTATAGGTTATGATTATATAACCGTTGGAAAGGTTACAGGCTATAAGGTGGGTACCTAACCCTTCAACAAAACCTCAAGTCTCTAAAACGGTAGAAAAACAAAATGGCGGCGTAATAAAACAATATGGCGGCCGGGTACACTCATGCTCTATAAGATGGGTACCTAACCCTTCAACAAAACCTAAAGTCTCTCAAACAGTAAAAAACAAAATGGCGGTGTAAGAAAAACAAAATCGAGGTCGGGCACACTCATGCTCTATAAGGTGGGTACCTAACCCTTCAACAAAACCTCAAGTCTCTAATACAGTAGAAAAACAAAATGGTGGTGGGCGGAGCATGGACCAGGAGGTTCCGCGGGTCACGAAACTGGTTCACGTGACTAAAACATCTTGCCGGTGCATAGACCAGAGGGTTGTAATGGGTCACGTTACTGGATCACGTGACTAAAGCCTGTGGGCGGAGCGTAGACCAGAGAGTTGTAATAGGTCACGTGACTAAAACATTTGGGCGGAGCATAGACCATGATGTTCCGCGGGTCACGTGATTGCATCACGTGACTAAAAGGGGGCGGGGCATAAGGGTCACGTGACTAAAAACGGGCATGGCCTAATAGTTAAGGTTAGGTCGAGGTGAGACCACGTGGTGGTTAAGGTAGGGTCAAGGCAAGACCAAGTGGCAGTTAAGGTTAGGTCGAGGCAAAAATTCAAATTCAAATTTCCCGCCATAGGCCACGTGACCAAATGCTGGCTTCTGATTGGCTGCTCAAAAAAGTGGCCCAGCTCCCCTGTTTTCCCTCTACTCAGCTCTCTAGAAGTTTTCTCAGCTGTTTTCTAGAAGTTACCCAGTTGTATTGGATACTCAACCAATTTTTGCTATCTAAAGGCAATAATTTTTAAAAAACATTGTTAAGCGTACCGAGTATAATCCATCTTTAAAAGTTAAATATGCCAGATTAATTACTTCATAATGGAACTGATGCAACTTCCAATCTTATCATAAAGTGTGGGGTATTCCGCTGCAAAAACAGTAGTCACTTATAGCAGTACCTCGGTTTATATTCTCTAATTCTTCAATTCATTCGGTGGCCTAAAAAGGTGCATCATAGAGCATAAAACTTAACATCATTTATATATATATAGTTTCTGCTTGGGACCTCATGACGCCATTTTAGCTTTCGCAAAGGTATTTAATACCGCCCAAATGCTAGAATTACTTTTTCATACGATATGCCTCACCGCCCGTTTAAAAAACACTTCTTGAGCTGAAAGTAATGCCAAGATATTTATATTCAGGTATTTCTTCAATAGAATTTTCATTAAAAAAAACACTTTTGCTTTCCCTAGGCCACCTCTTGAAAAATTTAAACCTTGTTGTTCAAAAAATATTTGCTGTTAGGGAATTTACCTAATGTGCAGTATTCGTGTAAAATATTTTCCGATTGGATATCAGTCACGGAGTCCCCAACCAAGACCAAGTTGTTAAATGAAGCTCAAAATTTCATCATTTAGACTTACCTTCATTCCTTGTGATCCGTATTGTAATCGAGGTAAGGAATCGAATTTTGCCTTAAATAAAGAAAACAAAGGGGGTTAATATATCTTCTTGGAAAACACCCTCAGGCTATTGAATTAATGAAGTGATTTTTACATTTTAATTAAATGATTGCTTATCATACAATTCTACTAGCAGCCTGAGGAGTATAGCACTTATCCACATAGACAAAAGCTTGCACATGAGTTTTTAATGTAAAATAGAATCAAAAACTATGTACAAATAATAGAAAATAGCGCGATTGCGTTTTAATAAATCAACAATTTGTCCAAGCAGCATGGACCCGAATGGGATTCGGTCAGAGTTTTTTCACACTGAGTTTCGTAACCTCAGAACAAGAGACAATTATTCAATATGGTAAAGATTTTATGTAGGCAGTTCCTCAAAGCAATACAACTATAGTTTTCAGGATTGTTCAAATTCCTTTTTTGGAATTATTTGAGACATTTCAGGGTTCCAAGATTTGGGTATTTTATTAATTTTCTATTATTTTATTTAATAGTTTTTTTATATACAGTAAACAGTTATCAGGTTCGATTAATTCTTAAGTTATTTTATGAGACCTGATTCAAATTAAAAAAAAAAAAAGAAGTTTATTTCAGTTTTTATTAAACTTAATAGTAAAAAGGAATAGTCGTAGTTTTTGAGTAAGTACTTTGCTCTATTGTGTAATTGGATTATAATGTGTCAGCACATTTTCAGTTTATAATTTTATTGATTTTAACATTTATCTTTGAATTTTTGATTTTTATTCGTTATATCATCATAAAGAGTAAGTACACAATTCACTAACCCCCAATGATTTTCCTTTTAAATTAATTAGTTTTTGTTCTACATATTTTAGAATTTTCAAGAATAAAATAACTAATTTTCATTAATTATTAAAATAAAATTCTGTTCTATTTCTAAAAAAAAAAATAAAAAAAATTATTGAAACAACACTGAAACATTATTCATTGATTTATTGTTGTGAGTCAAGGCTATATCTGCTCTTTAATATTAGTATTTTTTCTGATGTATTCATTACATCGGTTATTTTTAAATGTGATTCACCAGCAATTCCGATATTTTAGAAGAAATAGGGTTTATAAATTTTTCGTTTTTTAAGCACTCATGTACAAATGAAGTGGTTATGTATTCATTTTTAAAATAATATTTCTATCAGAAGGATAATATTAGTAACTAGCTTCTGGTTTAACGGCATTAATAAACAAAAAAAAAAATGAGAATACTTTTACATATTTTGAAAATAAAAACTCTGTTTTTTTTAATGTTTACTAATATAATATATATTTAAGATTTTTACTCGCTGCCTTAAAATAAGTGACATAACATATCTAACAAGGCTGAACCAAGGCCTTGGAAGCTAATGAAGAGATCCATACTGACACAACCTCAATCAAAAGGAATCAGCTGGGATTAAACAAAAAAATTGCATAAGTTTCTGTGCCTTCAGCCGGTGTATTACTAGCTCAGACCTGATATCAACCAAGTCCTGCAAAGTCTTTTTTGTTCTAAAATATTTTACAGAAGTATTACTTATGTGGTTCTAAGAACAATATTTAGTCGATAAACTATGACCAGGGCGGAAAAAAATAAAATAAAACATAGTGACAAATTATGTAATATATCTCATACATAATTTTCTACTATAAAGATATTGACCATTTGTTGTTGCTGGATTCAACCTAGAGATCATCAATGTACACAATACAAAGAGTATATCGTTGGTTAAATTAGTAAACTACGTAACTTCTCCAATTTAAGCTTGAGATACATGGTTTTATATTTTAGTCTTAGGTAACGAATGAAATTTTGGAGGAGCGAGGATCGAACGAGTAATTATCAGACAAGAATGCCACGGTAGACTAGAATACTAGTGCCATGAAGGCTAGAACCGACAGTCTTAGGATTAGAAACGAAGTAGTTTGTAAATCTATGGCTGAAGACGAGTTACTATTACTTGACAGATGTGACAGGGTGACCAATTTATAAACCGTCCTAGTCAAGACGAGACGCGTAGAGCAATCTAAAATATTTATGGAACTAAGTACAGGTCCTAAACGAGAAAGGTCTGAGGACGAACCTGACAAAGGCTAGAAAGCCAAGGGTGGTAGCAAGGGGAGTCCTTTGGAAGTGGTAAACAGCAACGATGGAGAAGGTTTATCGGGACATGTTGGAGGGACAAGAATTCTGGAAATTTCTGGATGAGGTAGAGTGAGAAGGATGGACGCTTTATTCTGCTCTTCAGATGCCAGGAATATGACCAGTTAGTTGCCTAGTGTAGAAATGGAGAAGCGCTCACCCGACTGCAAGAATTGCTCAGCTGTCGGAAAGAGCCGGATGCAAGGATTGCGCGAACGATAGTGAATGGCCGGTGCATCTTGAGAAGATTGAAGACGAATACAAACTTGTTTATCGCCAATACAAAAAAAAAGAAAAATGAATGTTATTTGTCGTTTTACTTGTTGCTATAATAATATTTTAATATAATCAAGATACATTTTTTTTATCTGAGCCAACTGAATAAAGTATGATTGAGGGCTATTGCGATCTTCAGCATTGATCTCATATCTGTGTCTACTATGAAAGCTTATGACAACTTTTGCCTCTCGGTAGCTGTTATAAATGAAGCCTAATAGTTGTGCTGTTAGACAGAACACAGAAGTACAGAAGACAGAACCTCTGCGAAAGAGTTAATGAATAAAATATTTTCAATTTATTTAGAAAAATCGCCGTTATAGAAAAATGTTATAATTAACGACTTGGGGCTTGAAGAAAACATAAAATGGAATTAAGAAAATGTACACAATACAAAGAGTATATCGTTGGTTAAATTAGTAAACTACGTAACTTCTCCAATTTAAGCTTGAGATACATGGTTTTATATTTTAGTCTTAGGTAACGAATGAAATTTTGGAGGAGCGAGGATCGAACGAGTAATTATCAGACAAGAATGCCACGGTAGATTAGAATACTAGTGCCATGAAGGCTAGAACCGACAATCTTAGGATTAGAAACGAAGTAGTTTGTAAATCTATGGCTGAAGACGAGTTACTATTACTTGACAGATGCAGGAAGCCAGAAAATGGCTAGAACCGGCAGTCATAGGATTAGAAATGAAGATGTTTGTAAATCTATGGCTGAAGACGGGTTACTATTACTTGACAGATGCAGGGAGCCAGAAAATAGTGATAATGGTTTGATGGATAAAGCCATTAGTCTGTCTGAGTCAGCTAACAAAAACTAAAGTCAACCTAAATGTCATGCCTTATCGAAATCTGTATAATATCTATTTGATTAGAATGTAATCGACTGGATCGAAAGTTTTGGAAAAGTATGGATATATAGGTTTTGATGATGTACATGAAATTTAAGGCCGTGAAATATTTTCAAATTCATAAGAAATTATCAACGTTTTCTCAAATGATTAATATTAAGTATTAAGAGGTAAGGAAAGTCAGCAGAAAGAGTCTTTAGTATTCCCCATCTCTCGTGTTTATAGATCATTTATAGCGTAGCTGCATTATTTGGGTCTGGAAAATTAGGAAGAAGTGAAAAAGGGCTACAGTTTATTTCAGATATTGCCAACCATGTGGAAGAAAGTTATCAGGAAATATTGTTGGAATTCATCATATGTAATTGGTGCTAAGGCATAAACGTGCAGGAAACCAGGATTTTACTTATGGATAAATTCTGGGTTGATAGGAAATGGAAAACCCAGGAAAGAGGATTGAATCTGGGAAATGGGGGACGTCAGCTCGTTCATAATATAAGCAATACTATTGCCAAGTGACTAAAAATAATATATACATAAAAAAAAAAAAATAAAAGTATATTTTTTAAAGTTCTTGCAGTCCATTAAAAAGTAAAAATACATTTTTCAAGAAAATGAAAATATTGGAGAAAAATAAATTTAGAATGCTCTTTTTACTGAAGAAATATAAACATAATAATTATATGGTACGAATTTTATGGAATTTGTAGAGGAAAATAACACTTGAATATATTAAAATAACTCAAAATAAAAATGAATTAATACCCAAGATTGAATGAAATTATGAAAACAATTTTTTTTTCTTTAGTAATAACCAGTGTTAGGATTTTCATGTCTTACATATTTTCATGTCTAACCTAATTTGAAGTAAAATATGGCACTTTTAATTTTACATATTTTTAAATATTTTGCCTTTTTCACATATTTTTAAATATTTTGCCTGTTTCACATATTTTTAAATATTTTACCCTTTCAGATATTTTTTTAGTATTTTACCTTTTTCAAATATTTTTAAATATTTTTCCTTTTCAGATATTTTTAAATATTTTACCTTTTTCAAATATTTTTAATTATTTTCATAAATATTTTGGTCATTTCGGCTGGAAAAATATTTCTTATATATACAACAAACATATTTGTCCTTAAATCACTTATTTTTTTTATAAATATTCTGGAGATTTAGGAGGTATAAAAATTACTTTTGCATCAATCAGAGGAGATAGAGGTGGGGAGGGAGTTAGACAACTAATTATTCTAGGAACATTATATGTTCTCAATCCATTTCCATCAAACGTGCGCGAATCTCCATGCCGGCGATCCCCCTCTACTAGGGATGTTAGAGAAATATCGAAATACCTATATAAATCGATATTTTGTCCAATGGTTTTAATTTGATATATTATAATATCGATATTAAAAATTTGAGAGTCGATAACCGATATTTTTTCCCAAAACATAAAATATACAAAAAAATTTCTTCAAGGTCGACGATTTCGACAACCAAAACAAACTTGAAAGTGGCCTGGTGGTATGGTATGTTCGTATTTCTATTTATTGTGGCTATGGCCTAATCAACCGTACGTATAACAGTTTCGGCAACGGTTTTTTACTTATTTGTTATTGTACTTGATTACTTCTATTCCATTTTCAGTTCGGTTCAAATTTATTCCTTATCCATATTCTTTTTGGTTTGGTTATCCTAATGTTGATTTTGCAAAAAAAGATATTTTTGAAGGTTCCCAGTCGCGTAAATGTTTTTAAAGAAATTTTCCCCTGACTTAAATTTACCTCCGAAATCAAGAACCAGTCATAACAAGATAGGAGGAGGCACCTGGATTGAAGCGGCGGAATATTATTGCTCTAACTTTGAAAACATAAAGGACATCGTATAAATGCTCAGTTCCGTGCCTGCCGCTATTGAAAAAGCCTGATGCTCTTTAATTCGCTATCTCTAAAGAATGATTTGGCATATATAAGCGCTAATTTGTCCTTCTTATCCAAGACAATCACACAACTAGAGGCTAAAAATATTGCTCCGATTGAGTATTTGAATGTGGTAAACGAAGCCATCGAGAGATTGCGTGATCTACCTAGAAGTGAAGGGGAGCCCATAAGAAATAAGATGACAAAAAAACCAAAAAAAAAAACCGCCTAGATATATTGTAGAATACAGTTGTTCTCTAGAAAAACAGCAAACGGGGGTAGGAGAACCCACTGAATTAGATGCTAAGGAAATTTCCTCATTTAAATTTGTTTCCATCACCTTAGTCGACGTAGAAAGGCCATTTAATTAAACAATTGTGAGGGACAACTGGCGGAGATTTATCTTCGAAAATCAAAAAATGCACCAAGTTTGTTCCAATTTCACCCGAATTTGGTAAATACTGAATACCTGAGGATTTGTTTTTCTTCCATTTAATTTTCGTTGTTCAACAATTATATCAATTGTGTTCCTAACGTATTTTCAAAAATGCATTTTATATGTTATAAAGTACATATAAATAATATTTTGTTGGTACATTTACAATATTTTTTTACATATTTCAAATTTTTTACAAATATTTTTAAATCTTTCTCTGAAATTGTAACCACATATGTTGTATTTTTTATGGTTTATATATATATATATATATATATATATATATATATATATATATATATATATATATATAAACCCTGAGGGAAGGGGAAAAGAAATCATGACACAACTTAAATTGGAAAAAAAGAAATTATATATAGAATTCGCTGTTATTTGATCATATATCGGCGAAAAGTCGAACAGAAACTATAATAAGTATAATGAATTCTAAATAACTAAAATTTTAATAAAAAAACTATAACAGCATTCAATCTCAGCATTTTCCTTTCAGGCATGATATATGAAATTAATTATTCTCGAGATATCTATTAAGCTACAGAAATCAAGTTTATCAATTTAATTTCACAAAATTTCTAATTTTTCTAGTTATACAAAATTACATTGATTTGTGACCAGCAATGTATGTGATGTAACTTTGAAGGTTTTTTTTTATTTCAAAAATAATTTTCTTATCGAACTTGAATTGAGAAATTAGGGAAGTGGACAAGAAAGATCACATAACTCAAAAGAAAAAAAATATTGCTCATATTTTTTTTATTTATTATTTTTGCGAAGAAGTCAAACAAAAAAAAAATAATCTTTTTTTATGGTTGACCAAATGGTAAATCAAGAAGATGGTCCGGGTAAAAAATAAAATTAAATCGTGGTAGCTATTAAATAAATGCCAATAAGCACCGCGATCTGGACCATCTCCATTTAAAGCAAACAAAACTGGAAGCATTTATAATTTATTGTTTGCCCGGATATACTGTTTTACTACGAATTGCCATATTTTAAAATTTTATTACAGAAGCGTTCTTCATGATATAACTGACTGTTACACGTTCGTTAAATTACATAGAAAACCATTCAGTTGTTCAGAATATAACAGATCATTATAATTAAGAGGTAAGGACAGTTATAACGGAATCTAGAATGACAAGACTAGATGAGATTTTTAGAAAATTGCTTCATTATAAAATAAATTATAGTTAGACAACGAATGGTGTGTTTGAAGAAACTTTTAACCCTTGCAGTGCCGAAAACGCAACAGCTCCATGCGATCGCTACTTTGTAGATAAAATCCTCCCTAACCATACCCTAAATTGTCCTTTTCTCTTCAAATTGGGGGAACGATTCAGTGACGTTCCATTGTTTGAAATAAAAAAGTGGCCTGCAGGATAAGAAAAATATTAACCCTCTTTAGGTCCGCTTGGAACCCATTTTTTTGTGTGTGCCGTGCTCTTAAAAACGGAGATGCATTTATGTTTCATTTTATCTTTAACTATCTGTGGTGAATTCGCTGATGATTTAAGAAAATTTGCGGTGTATAAAAACTCTGATTGGGGTACCTTTATTAATTATTTGCGCTTTTGCGAAAATTGGAATTATAAAATATTCTTGTTCTAAAATAAGGACAACAAAAGTTAAAAATATTTTTAAAAAAGCTCAATCAACCTCCAGCAAGGCTTAGCTATTTTCCAGATCTAGATACCTTTGAGAAGCTGCGCTGAAAATTTCAGATGAAATTAATTGAGAAAAAATGTGGCTTCAGTGCAATTATTTTTCTAAAAAGAGAGGGACGGTCAAGCCTTAGACGGTCTTGTTAAAACATGCGGTGCAGTTTATTCAATCAGCCGAGAATTATCAATACGAAGTTTGATCCAATATTTCTGTTTTTAGCCGGAACCCGACATTCGCAAGTTCAGCAACCGCGAATTATACATTCGCGGTCAAAGAAATATGCCATCGGTCATAACATGACAGCTTCTGAAGAGGCTCAAGAAAACAGTAATAATGATTATGATTACAGGCTCTACACATAGGCCACTGAAAATACCGAAAAAATAGACCTAAACTCGAACAAATTTCAACAGAACTCACAATTTTTTATTCGCCATTCATAAATCTCATCCTATTTCTAAACAAAAGGGTACACCCTCTGGGTAGGTCTCATATAAATTTCATGAAGATCTGTTGAAAACTTTTAGAAATAGAGAGGGGAACAGCTATTCACTTCCGATAATTAAAAGAGTTTATTTTAAGATTTACAGTTCTAAGTCTATTTGTTTGTTTTATCTTTATCTTTAGAGAAAATAAACAAATAGACTTAGAACTATATACATTTTTTCTAGTGGAAATAGTAATATTAATAACCTTGGAATACCCCCGGATAATGAAAGGAATTATTGTATACATTGTATGTTGTAAATCATTATTGCTCATATTGTATGTGAAATAAGCTTGAAATAAACGGAGGATAAGAAAAAAAAATGTTTATTTTCTATTCAATTTTTTTTTTTTTGTGAAATGAAATTTAAAAATCTCTGAGAGAGAAAACCAAAAAAAAAAGGTTTTTCTTTTAAATAAATAACACTAGCATTTGCCCAACATTGGGATACTCAGAGGCAATTAATTAGCATACATAGATAGGTACTTTATAAAATAAATAAAATAGAAGGTGAATCCAATATAAATTGATATTATTATTTTATAATAATGTGAGCAGAGGGTTTAATAGATCTATCGGTGGTTATTGTATTTAAGTTTACCTGCTTAATAATGTGAAATAAAAACCAGCGAAACGGTACAAAAGAATCACTAAAAATAAGTCTTAACACATGGACGAATGACTAATGACAAAAGAGACAAAGGGAAGAACTTATAGCAACTTCATTGTTGAAACAGAAGAGTTGTGACGCGGCTTGGCACCAACTTAAAAAAAAAATAATAAAAAAAAAATATTGTACAGTTCAAGTTAATTTTAAATAGTGACTCATATTACTTATTAATAAACTTTTGTAATTGACATTATATCTTTTTTTCAGTGACTGTTATGTACCTTTTTGAAGTGGGCATTTTTTTTGTTTCTAAATAGTTTTTTTAGGTTCATTGTTGAATTATGATGATGTATGGGTTGTGGAGGAATGAGATTGGGGCGGATCCAAAGAATGATTTCTGTTTATCTTTCGTTGAAATCGGAATATTTAAAAAATAAACGAAAGTGGACAAATATGATGTAAAATTATTTAAAGATGAAAGTTCAAATGATTATTCAAAAACTGTTGTATTTTTGAAATCCTATACATTTATTATAATCAATTTATTGTGCAAATATATGCTTCCATTTTTATAAGAGTTAAAATTAAGAAAGTATAACTTTTGAAGTATAACTCTATGCATTGGAAACTTTAGAAAAATAACATTCTACATTTTCCCCTAAGCATTTTGTTCTGAGTTATAAACACGC
Organism: Rhaphigaster nebulosa; assembly: GCA_948150685.1. NCBI lineage: Eukaryota > Metazoa > Arthropoda > Insecta > Hemiptera > Pentatomidae > Rhaphigaster > Rhaphigaster nebulosa. Next base: position 93,535,284 of record OX411306.1, on the reverse strand, counting down.
TGTAATTTATAATCATTTTCATCGAGATATTATCAAACAACCATACAGCAATTTTCGTTAGTGAAATAAGTTTTTTTTCTCAAAAGAAAGACCCCAAAAAAGCGTTCGTAGATCACAGTAATTGATGAAGCAATGAAACACAGACCACATTCCTTAAAAAATAAAATAAAAAATTACTCTGGAGTCAGGAACGTATTAAATAAAAGACATAACTGACTCGGCTTGTGAATACCCTACTTTTTCTTTGACCGTTCTGACGGTTGGTATTTTTGTTTTTACGACCATGTCAGTTTGAGTGACACTTCTACATGTGGCCATTAATTCGGGGCGCTCTTTCTAAAGTCTCTTTTTGCTGTTCTTTAGGATTATAACGTACCCATTATCTAGAGTTGTATGGCAATCCTAACAAACTACAACAAAATGATCTGATTTCTAGTTTACATTTGCTTCGTTGCGCCCGAACATTTTTCAGCTTTGGACAGCTTGTTTATTGGAAAACTCCTATAGCCCTTAGGGTCAATACGTTTCCCTTGTTTCCTGATAAGAGAGTCATATTAAAATTACAGGATAGAGGATCATTACAGGCTACGTGTTGTATCTCGATGGTTAGCAGTTTAATCTGAACGACATAGCCGCACCGGTTGGCCGCAGATAGCCTAATTCATTAGCCCAAGGCCTCCAGACGTGATTCAGAAATCTTCGGCATAGATATTATACGAGGGATCTGTTTGGTGAAAATTTGCATGGGGAGAGGATATAGATAGGAATTTAGGGTTTAGACCTGCCTGAGTCATCCTGTGATAGGCATAGTCGTCGGATAACCATGATTATTTTTACATGTCATTATTTTTTTTTTATCTGATACCATATTAAAACCTTACCAATAACATTATCTACAGTAATGTAAAATTCTCATTAGATTTGTGGGGACTATAGATAATCTTTACTAATTTGTGAATTAAATGCCATAGTAATTGTTAAGATTCTTCTCTCGCTTATTATAGCAGTTATTGAGCATTTTGTTGTAGTTTGTTAGGATTGCTATACAACTCTAGATAATGGGTACGTTATAACCCTAAAGAACAGCAAAAAGACTCCTCGAGGATGTATATTATCTCTTTTCTTATATTTCGTCGATATATTCCTCTCTTTAATAGCTTTCTGGAATGTGTGGACGAAATATGAGGAAGAAGAATGTTTGTCACAGCTTTGCAATAATTTCCTCTTCTATTTCTTACAGATGAAAATACAAATTCTCTTAAATATTAAAAAATCACAATCAATCTGAGAACAAAATGCATGTGCTTATTATAAAAATTTAAATTTTTGTACAATTTATGAGAAAAGAAAAGAATGACAGAAAATAAGAAGAAAAAAGTAAAAGAGATGAAAACAGAAAAGATAAATAAATAAGTAATAGAAGATGAAGAGAAAAATGAGAGTATTTAAACATATAGTTAAAACTTTAAGGTCCACTTGCCCGATCGGCATTCAATATTAGCCGGAGGCAAGCCATGCAGAAGAACACCTATGTGACACCACACTGGAGTACGGTTGGAATATTTCCTTTATTATTTATCATATTTTTAATTTTATCCGTGAGCTGTACATTACGTTATAGCCGAATTATTTAATCAATCTAGGTCGCTGTCTTTGAGCTCTTGTAACTTCCTTTTATTTATGTTATAACTCATAGGCGTCACTAACGGTCAGTTACCTGTTGTTCATTGTTGTTGTTAATGTAGTGATTAAAGTGAAAATAGAAACTAAAATGTCGCCGCCAAAAAGTGAAGTATGGAAACATTTTAAATCGAGAGACAGTAAAAGTTCGGAGTGCAAATATTGTCACAAAATATTTCAGACATCGGAAAACACAACAAACCTACGGTCACACCTCAAAGCTTCCCATTCACACGTTTTTTCGTCTCCATCAGGATCAGGTGTTTATGCAACTCCATCTACTTCTAAATCAGAAGCAAATGAAACAGTTCCTCCGTCAAAATCTTCTGACATAAGAAGTAGTTTCCATAATATTGCATCATTTAAAGAGGGAGGCGAACGACGAAGAAAAATTAATGATGCTATTTTATATTTTATCTGTAAGGATACTCTGTATTTCTACACTGGAAAGAATACAATGAAAAGTGTTATACAGGGGAAATGTCCCAAAATTTGAAAACAAGATTAAAGCAGAAGAATTTGTCTTAAAATTCCAAAATCATAATAGTAATAAAGAAGTATAAAAGAAGTGCTCAATTTCAAAATCGATATGAAATTGAAAATCATTACATAGACATAATAAATAAAATAGAGAATGAAAGAACTAATAACTGTAATGAAACTAATAAATTTAAAACAAAAATAAGATCTAGAAGAATTACAAAAAGAAAAGAGAACACTACCATAAATATTGCTAGATAATGAAGACACAGGTCAGAATATTCAAGAATAGGAATCGAGGCACATTAGGTAGATGCTAACAACTAGTTTTAAATTTTATTATGTTTCAACATTTTACAGTGTGTCACATGCATAATTAATCATAGGTCTACTCGTAATTGTACTTCCGTACTTTATTATGAAATAGTCTCCAGGTTTTTCCTCCTTACCCTTCAAATAAACTTAAGATTTTAAGATTACCAAAACAAAAATAATATGAATCAATCATTCACCAAATTGAAATAAAATAGACGATACTATAAATGTAAATAAATTATTGCATATAATTATTGATTAAAATATAGCTCATGTTAATTTATAAATATAATGGGGTAAATATGAGAATAAACAATATTTAGTTGCCAAACAATAATTAGTAGATAAGATTGAAACACATATACTGTTAATTAATCCTATTCAAAGACAAACAGGTAATAATATAGATGGTGATTGTACTGAAATATATATCAGATGAATTACATGTTTTTAGATAAATGTTTTAAGAATGCTCATTGTATGCAGGGAAATTTTATACAATACAATTTTTTTTTGTAGAAAAAAAAAATATAAATATAAAAATATTGTTCTATAAATAATAATTATATTATTTCATAACCTTCTCATAAATTTCATAGTGTTATACTCATTTAATACACGGTTTCTTTGCTTTTTCGTACATTTCCTTTCGATATATCGATATTTTTCTACCGATTATCGGTGGATATCGACATTTGGTTTCGCGATATATCGAAATATCGAATATCGATATTTTTCTTTCTATGTTCCAACCCTACACTGGAGGGAGAATTAGCGCAGGAACTATTTTCATACTACCCTCGGTTGATAGAAAACGCTTCCGAATTGATAGGGAAACTGACCCACGACGAGCCTGGAATTTTCACGCCTTGACAAAGATACCGACCATCAGACTAGCTTATATTTCCTGATCGGGGCTGACTTGATCCAAGATCATCAGCTGAGACAGCACACTATTCTACTCAGCTTTTGCAATATGCTAAGGGTTCCCTTTCCAATATCTATTGGGGATTTTTACACTTAAGGTAGATTGTAGTAGGACCAGCCCTAAAACGCATTGATGACTACATCATCTGCAAACATGTTGATTTTCAGTGTTTAAAGTTACGTCATTGATAGAGGTATGCAAGAAACAACAGTGGTTCGAAAAGAGAACTCTAGGGGACACCTGTACAACAGTCCAACCATCCCGAAAAAATCTTTCAAGTCTTCATGAGTTGGGTCCGACCTCTTGTATGTAATACTTGTTCTTCAATAACGGAGTTTCCAAATTTCTTAAGCAACATATCATGGTCGAGCGATTTGAACGCACTTCTAATGTCCAAGGAAACAAAGATAGAAATGAGTGTTGTGCATATACTCCGCTATTGTCTGAAACCTGAATGATATGGACAAAGTAAACTAGAAATCTCCTTAAGTCACTCTCGACAATCTTCTACAAGATTTTTGACAAAATGGGCAGCCGAGCTGTGGCCGGTATTCTGAGGGTGCCCTGGAATTCGGTTTCTATTCCATGTATCAGGGTACACTGTTGCAAGAATGCACTTAAGATATTGACGAGGAAATTGGTTGTGAGGCACAGCCACTCAAATTTCTGCAGAAATACACCTCCTCTTTTCATCTCGTATAACGGGCCTTTACACTAATCTAATTACGCCTAGACTGAAAGAGGGCAGTTTCGTTGAGCCGTTTCGATGAAACTAATTCAATACTTTTTGTTAAAATATTCAAAGAATTAGATTCCGTTATTTCGCAATCATGGTTTAATTAATAAGTACTCATTCCAATTCGAAGATAGATCGTACAACTTGTGCCTATTTATTTAAGAATATTGCTAGTCCGACTATGAATTATAAACAATTGTTTTGTGTACAAAGCAAACAAAAATTCAATCCGGTTTGAAATTTGCTGCACAGAGTCAATTTTTTGTAGTCTATATTTAAATATTGCAGAAACAATCTCAAGCTCATATGGACACCATGTAAATTCATTTCTGTAGTGTTGAATGACTTGTTTGGAAATAAATTAACAATATCCAGGCACTGGCCTGCATTGTTCTGCAAATGTTTAGCAACGCTGGCATCTGCCTTTGTTAGGGTGATCTGTAATTAGTAGATTCGGACATCCAAACTGATTGATTGGCCTTCCACCCGTCTCTTCCAATCCTGTTCTGGCAGGTATCCAATCCTTTGTCAATGAAATATACTGGTTTGTGGCAAACCTTATAATTTATCGATAAATCAGAAAATGATTCGCTTTTTGCCATGATACTGCAAATAGTTTAATATATCGTTTATCACTAGGGATAGGTTTCTTATGTGATAAACTATTCATGTATAGTTAGAAACTTGTGTCTGTTTTTATGTAAATATACAGTAAAATACATATTCTCAGTCTGGCCAGAGACAGCAACCAGTCAATATTGTAGCTGTACTTCATTTTTTTATTGCTCTATTGCTCAATTTCTATTCAGTTATATCTATAACTACATAAATGTAATGTGAGCTGCAGCAATCGCCGCGTAATTTTTCACGGCACCTCAATGATAGGCTATGTCCACTCTGGTCGATTTTCCATTCGACTACAATTTCAACTCCGCTACCTAATTCTGTCATTTCCTGACTATTTGAGTGAGTTCCTTTTATAAATTATAAAAGAAAAATTATTAAAAAATAGATGACGAAGAAATAGGTAGTGATAATAATGAAATAATGAAATAATTTATAAAAGGAACTCACTCAAATAGTCATGGTATGAGAGGATTAGGTAGCGAAGTTTAAATTGAAATGAAATGGAAAATCTACCAGTATGGACATAGCTATAAGGAGATAGAGGAGCTGGAGGTACAAAAAAAAAGTGTTCTCGTAAAAAATACGACCAGGTGAAAAAGACAGGTCCAGTGAGAGAAAAAACCTGTAACCATATCGTTAGCCTGTATCCATATCCGCCAACATGGATTTATCTGAAAAAGTTAGTTCGTTCATGACTGGCAAATCCGCGAAAGCAAGGTATTTTAAAAACTTTCCCGATAGCCAATCTTGCAAACACAAAAACATGGATCACAAGCGAAATTTTCAACGAATGGGTACAGATATGGAATAAAAAACAGCGAAAATTGTCAAATGTTTACTGATGATTGTAAGGCCCACAACAGTACCACATCCCTCAGCGATGTAAATGTTCCACCTAACAGTATCCGGTTTGATATACTCCCGGCGGTAAACCAGCTTAGCGCTCACGCCAATGAGGGCATCAAAAGCATAAAATCTTCGCTTGAAAAATATGGTGTGCTAAGTTTTGAGCTAAATGAGAGCCTTTCAAACATAGAAAGCCACCTCGAGAGCCAATCGAAGCTTGTGGACAGTCTGACTTTCGGAAATAAAGTACTAAAATCTAAGGTTGGTGAGCTAGAAGTTAGGCTCAATAACACTGAAGGGGGGCTACTATCCAGGTCGGTAGAGATAAGCGGCATCCCAGTCCGTGCAGGGAAGACTCCTGCGGTCCTGGTTGCCAACGTGGGACCCGGCCCATATTTTATCGAGATCAACATTGAGGACTTGTCATTGTCTGTTTCATCAGGCAGTCTGTACGAGACAAGTTTGTGTAGCGGAGAAAAGTTCAGAGTGATTTCTCCACTCGGAATATTGGCTGGCAGAAGATCGATTCCTACCGGATATATCTCGTGTAAAAATTGGCTCCCACTAATAGGCGTCGGTACTGGCTTGTCAGAAGAAAGGGATGAGAGAATTAAAATACATCTGGTTTGCAGCCGGAATATTACGCCGCCGGTAGAATGGATGACGGCCATCCCGTGATTTACATAATCAAGGCTCAAGATTTTGACACCTTTTGCTGACTGTTTGGTACACGTCTACCCACTGGTCGGATTCGGAAACTCTCAATGTGCCCCTATACTCTGTTTTTGTGGCTTATTTTTATTTTTTATTATTTATTTACTTAACAGATTTAATTTTTTTTATCATCTCATGTTTTCTTATGTATAACTCTTTTTGTTTAATTCTTATGTTCATTATTCACTTCTCTTCAGATTTTGTTCTACAAATCGTTATAGCTATTAGCATCTTTCCTCCAAGTACTGTATACTGTTCTGTCTCCCTTCCATGGCTTGTGTCCTGACCTCCTATCACGTTAATTCCTAATACTTACCAGCTCCTTATAATGAATTCTTTCAATATTTTACCCATAACTTTATCATACTATTATTGCAGTCTCCGAAACATGACAGCCATTCTGCAATAGGCACCCTACCTGATTATTCCTTTATCCGCCATGACCAGATGGGACGGACTGGTGAAAGTGCCAGCCTTTGTGCTCATCACAGCCTGAAATACCGAATTCTAGATATCTCATCCCCATCCGATCATCGTAATATTGAATTCCTTTAACTTTAATGTTGTTATTAATATTATAAGTAAATGTAAATGTAAGTAATTAATATTGAAATCTGTAACCATATCGTTAGCCGTTTGGAGCATGGATTGATCTGAAAAATTAAGTTCGTTCATGACTGGCAAATCCGTGAAAGCAAGGTATTTTAAAAACGTTACCGATAGCCAATCATGCAAACACAAAATCATGTATCACGAGCGAAATTTTCAACGAATGGGTACAGATATGGAATATTTCAGCCTTAACAGCGAAAATTGTCAACTATTTATTGATAATTGTACGGCCCACAACAGCACCACAACACTCTGCGATGTGAATGTTCTGTTTTTGCCTTCCAACACAATCTCTAAGCTGCAGTCTCTAGACTTGGTCTTAATTAAACGATTTAAGCCATTTAACCCAAGGAAGTAGTGATGCAACCCATAGTGAGTATGGGAATCACCTACCTCAAAATGAAGAAACTCCCATAACTTTTCAATTATTCGACTATTTTTACAAAGGTTTAGCGGTATGATCGTAACTGACGAGGAAATTTTGATTCCTTATAAAAAGGATATGAAAATAAAATTGATGTGCCGACGATTAGTTCTAAAATAGCGAAATTATACATCTACAACGTCTGTCATTTCTTAGCAAATTTGTTGCTTGTGTAAACGTATATTCTGCTCTGAATACGCTAACGAATCCATCGGTAATCCATCTTTTTTTTTATAATGATTCATGGCTAATATTGTTTTATAAATAATAATAATATTATTTCTTAACTTTCTTCACAGTTTAACATCATACTCACTTTATGCACTTTTCTTTGCTTTTTTATCCATTTCTTTCCGATATATCGATATTTTTCTAGCGATTATCGGTAGACATCAATATTTGGTTTTGCGATATCGCAAAATATCGAATATCGATACTTTTCTTTCGATGTTCTAACCCTACTACCAAGCGTTCAGTGTTCTCCGCAATTTGACACTATAAGGGCAAGTGAAATCCAACTACTACCATGAAATCCTCTTCTCTGCTCCCGACTATAAATCAAAATAGCAACTCCTTCAAGAACTCTCCCTTTGTAAATCCTATCCCTCATTATTCATCCCAGTTTCAGTTGATGAATTAAATTCATACCTTTTTTCAGCCTCCTCGAACACTTCTCCAACCCCTCTTTCTTACTTTTCATTAGTACCTTGATTCAACTCCAACAATTTTTATTTTTCCTACATTTCCCCTACCGACCTTATTTCCTCCATAATGAAATCTCATACCAATTCTGCAGGGTCTGATGGGGAATACCCGTTAAATTGTTACAATCATGTCTCCCCGAAAGTCTACCAGTTCTCTTCATTTATAATTTCTCCCTCCAAAATTCTGTATTTACTACATCATGGAAAAAGGTATTAGTCCATCCTATTAACAAAACCTCCAATCCTATATCAACTATAAACTATCCCATCCTCTATAACCTTTCCATACCCCTAGAAAGAATAGTCCAATCACAAATATCAAATCTTGAAAAGTCCAAACTACTCGATCCTTTCCAATCTGGTTTCCTTGCCAGTTTCTGCACACGATCCGCTGTAATCAAAATCACTAGTGCCATACATACCGCTAGGTTCGAAATAAAATTAACTGTATTAATACTCCTTGACTTCTCTGAAGCTTTTGATTCCCTGAAGCATTATATCATTTTCGCCTAATTAAAATCACTATCCTTTTCCAATAGCTCGATTCAATGGTTTCAATCTTTCCTTTTCGATCGGATTTAAGCAGTTACCATTCCTTATCAACCCCTACCTCCCTTCCTTACCCCAATCTCAGGAGTAGCCCAGGATTCGAGTATTTCCAACTCCTTTGTAATTTCTATATAAAAAATCTTCCTAATCCAACAATGTTCTCAACCCCCTATAAGCCGATGACTTCCAAATCTATTTATCTATTCCTCTTTCTGAGCTATTAGTAGCGTTTTCCACTATTCAGAAAGTCCTACATGGAAAAAGTGTCTGTGCAAACCGGAATAGATAAGAATTAAACACTATGAAAACTCTGACCATTGTCATAGGTTCCAATTTCCTCCTTCGATCCAATGCCACCTTACTTACTTTAATCGTAAATGATCTCCCCATCACTTACAGCGCCTCAGGTGAAAACGTGGGTATTTTTATCGACCAAACCCTTTCCTAGAAATCCCATATTATCCAAATTTTCCGATAGATGATAAGTAACCTTTAGTTACTCCTTCATTCACGACATCTTCTTCCACTTTGACAATGGCTGTGTGGTATAGGTGGGCCTCTCGAATGTGCTTGAGGACAGATTGAAGAGGATACGGGCTCATGTGTCCCACCTAGTTAAAGTGGCCCCTCCAACCGAAGACAATATTTCCTCAGATCTTTCCAATACCAAACTATCACCACCCAGCACATTACCTGCATCTAGAGCTTCCTACCATTTAAATTCTCGATCCACGCTCAGACAACAAGATCGCGACTTTCTGAAATTTACACCCCTTACCATAGAACCAAAACATTCGAACGTTTCTTTCTCGCCCGCTCCTCTACTCTCCGGAATTCATTCCCTTCTGATACCCACCATGCTTCTTCTCTACATTCAAATCCATTCTTTTCCAAATTTCAATTTAAGATTAACATCTAGATCAGATGTACATAATAGTTAGTAAAGCACAAGCTTCAACTTTGCCAATCAACTCATTATTTTTGTATTTTTCATTTTCTCTCTTTTTCTTTTCTTTTTTTTCTTTATATTTCTGTTCACATTAATCATATTTTTCGAAACAAGAATTTATATTATTTGCATATTTATTTTACTGAAAATATTGTAAATATTAATGGATTTTTAGTTTTTAGTCTTATGGTCAAATATTGTTTCTGTTTTATTTGTTCAATTCTTAAAGAACAGAGTCCCAGAACAGAGTTCTTCTTCTGTTCTGTTCTATTCTAAAAACATCGAAGTATTTTTTTTTTTTTTTTTTTTTTGCGTCGTGTTTGCATTCTATTAAAATAGTTTGTTTTCTAAGGCCCAAATTTTGACATTCTAATTTCTGTAAGATATGCACTACTAATATGACGTTACTGTTTACGTAAACAACACTTTAAATAATCATCTTGAAAAATGGAATCGGCTTTTTTAATTGCCCATGAATCAACTTTCACGCTAGAAATTGTATGTTTAATTTAACCAAAATGCAATGCATGGTTGTAGCTGTAAATAAACCTGAGGATGAATTTGCTTAAATAGATTAGTTAGACTCAAAGATTTAAGAAATTGTTTTTTCATTGTCGATAATAGATAGGAAAAAAATTGGTTCCTAATTTTCTGCACCTCGATGCGAACGTGTTCCAAGCATGTTAAATGTATAAATGGATAAAATACATTTAAAATTTTCTCGGCTTTCACTATATACCTGCGCAGCATCAAATAAAAATAGCAAAACGTTTTCGCTGTCACTAAACCATAACTCCATGGATAAAATTAACATTCTTGAACTGGCAGCAGATTTCAATATTATGTATTGTTTTTAGAAGAACTTTGTATTATTTTCTGTGTTAAATTGTTTTATATGTTGCAAAATTAAAGAATGTTGAGCTGTTGAAATTGTCTTTTTTAATAACACAAAAGATATAAATCTTAAGATACACATTTAAACGGTTCATCCGTGAACTCCTCGACTTATTAGGCACCAAAGTTTTCACAATAGACTTTATTTTAGGTATCTCGAATGAAATTTTGCGAAGAACTACATTTATTAGCAGTATTAAGTAAAGCAATCTAGACGTTAACGTAGAGGCAATCAGTACTGAATCGAGGGGTAATAAACGTCCGAGGTATGGTCCAAGACGTAGTAGATAGGAGGTTAGAACCCATTCTTCTGAATTTGGACGTTAACATGGTTATTATTAAGCAGAGACTATTTAACAATTATCAAGGAGAGAGGCATGACTATTGAACAGCTGATTATTGATTACAACGGAATTAATTATGATTTCGATTGTACAGTTTAACAGGGAGTACTGGGTTATTTGTTGGGGTGTAGTATGCTTTTTCGACTCCGTTGACTATTTATTTAATACTTCATACAACGATAACAAATAAATGTTTGTCTCTTTTTTTTATCTCAGCCGATCTCCAGCATAGAATTATACCTATAACATATATGTATCAGGTCTTTTGTGAAAAATTTCAATATTGCTTTATTTTGTTCTGGGGCAGCTGTATCCAAAAGTCTTTGAAGTCCGGTCGAACACACAGCCGGAATTCGTTCATTAAATATCTTCTTCTATATTTTCCTAATGCATTTCTTTCACTACACAAAAGGGGATATAAAATTATCTCTTCCTATTGCTTTCGCTACGTTTGAAAGGCTGGGCAATAACCGAAATGGCCTTGGCTATTTCAAAAACAAGATTTTTTATTTACATTTTATGAAACATTTTAGCAATTATTAAGCTGTGTCTCCACGGATCTATTTTCGACATCGCTATCTGACTCTCTCACATCTTGAAAATTTGTGTTCCTTTTATAAATTATTTATTTATTTCATTATTTTCACTATCTGTTTTATTCGTCACATTATTTTGTATTCCGAAACTATCCCAAAACAATATATTTTTTTTGTTGTTGCTCTTTTTACTTGAGATGATATTTCAGCCTTATATAGATAATTTTTAAATATAAAAAATAAAGTTTCGCTTATAGTGTTATTTTCATTAAAGAATTAATATATTTAGCATTACTTTATAATTTTAATTTATTTATTAATATGATAAAATAAATAAAAACAAGACGCAAAACCTATAATTTGAGTATTATTCGAAAATTATTGTTAATAAATTTTTTTAGGACCATTTTTTTTTACTGCGTAAAGTTATTATTTTTTTTGTTTTTTTTATCTCATTACTTGTTTCCAAAAAAAAAGGTGGAGATAATAATGAAACAAAGTATCAAATTAATAAAAATAACAGACATTTTCATGGTATGTGAGAGTTAGGTAGCGATGTCGAAAACGAAAGCGTATCAAAAACCGACCTGTATGGTCTTAGCTTTATTGCTGTTGCTTCGAAATTGATTCTCTTATTTATTTTTGGAGGATTTATTATTATCAATAATAGGCGTTCGTAATCGACCAAGAAAAAAAAATCAACTCCCTCTCAAAGTTTGAAATTTTACGTTTCAAGATACGTAGAATTCAAATAACGAATAAAAAAAATCCGTCCGTTCGCCGTCCGCTTTCCGCGGCTTTTCTCCGGGACTGCTGGACCGATTTTCTTGAAATTCTGGAACAAAGGTGTACGCCACCCCAGGATGATCCTCAGAACTCTACATTACCTATAAACCTTGGTAATCGACCAAGAAAAAAAATTAACTCCCCCTCAAAATTTGAGGTTTTACGTTTCGAGATACGTAGAATCAAATACCAAAAAAAAAAAAAAAAAAATAAAAATCATTTAAATCGGACCAGTATTAGCAGAAATATAGCGTAATGAACTTTGTAGACAAAAAAAATCCGTCCGTCCAAAAGCTTATTTCTTTGTTGTTACGACTAATCGAAAGATGATGGAATTCTATACAAAACGAAAAAAACAAACGTTTAAATCGGACCAGTACTAGCTGAAATATATCGAATGATATCTAATTTAATGAACTTTGTCAACTAATTCTTCAGCGCTATTGGTCAGCTTTGCTCTAGGCCTTCTAACTTTGCAGTAGTAGGCTCCTGACTTCCTCGCATCTTTCTACTTCATCCTTCCTTGAATTATTTCTGCACTTCCTTGAACTTTTCGGTCATTCAGTTTTCTTTTCTCACTGAAGTGCTCATCCAATATTTTCCTCTGTACCATTTCACCCTATGATTACACGTTCTAACCATTTCAGCCTACTTGCATTGACACAGTTTCTTCCTAACATTCTCAGTTCGGCACTCTCAGGGTATTATCTCGGGACAAGCTTAAAAGTTTTGCTCCATAGGTGCGTGCCTACTGCTTAATTTCTTTGCTAAACTAGGCAGATATATTTTATTAAGTAAACTGTGCATTTTCCTTTTCCGAAACACTCTAAATGCTCATTTGAAAGATAATGTAATTATCTGAACTGTACAATAAAGCAATACGGAATGTTCTGTGAATGGACGGACCAGATATTTTTGAAATATTACAATTTGGAAATAATAAACCATTGTGTAATAATTTGCAGCTTCTTACAATTTCTAGCTATAAGAAAACAATTGTGATTAGGAAATCTTACACCAGTTAAGACAATGTCAAGGCATTGTATGCAGCCTCTAAAAAGTAGGATCCAATTAATAAATTAATGATAAATAATAAGTAACTGGTTTATTGAATAAGACAGAATGCAATATGGCCCATATCCTATATGAAATCTATATGACTTACATGAAATCGGTTGCATAAATATTAGTTGTGAGTTTCATAGGACTGCAGTGTGGTGCACTGTACACATTTACCAACTCTAACGGTTATATGTCGAAATGACCAACACTAATTCTAATAACCCAACAGTGCATCCGGCGTTAGCAGTGGAATACCATCCCAGTATCGTCTGTTCTAGTTCTAATAATGCCTATTATTCCTCTCGTTAATTCTAGTTTCATTTGCAATGCAGGTAATACCTACATCCATTTCGCTTTTATCGGGAAAAGCTGAGGTAAAAAATTGTTTACGAAGATAAAACTCTGACTACAGCATGGGGAATGGTCGACATCGAAATATATTTTGACAAAAATATTTTCAATAGATGAAGTAACCAGTTAGCATTTAAGTTAATAACAATCATTTTAGAAAAAAAATATTTTTCCAAATCTCACTTTATTTCAATGTTTTAGGAACACCGTTAAATACAATAGATATAGATATAGATAAACATACAAAATCAATTAATAAATAATGAAAAAAAAAAATATGCATCTAAAATTTATGAAAATTTAATGGCCATACGATTTTAGAAACTGATACATAGAAAAGTATTAAAATGATAAGTTTTTACAATTTTGCAAATAAAGGTGGGTCGGTTTAGTAATGCAGAATATTCAAAAATATGCAAAATAAAATTGTACAAACCCTAATTCCAAAAAAACAAAGTATTAAATTATAATTCTATCTCCAAAATAATAAATGTTATTCTGATACGTTATTAGATGTCTTCTTTTCTCCTGCTTAACATTCATCTACTTTTCTCTTAATCCCAAATAAGAATATTTCACAGCTAGACTATGTTACTATTTAACTTCGGTCTTTAATCACTGACCTGCATTTAATTTTAATTTTAAAACTCATATACGGACTTTTGGACTTTTAAAAATGGACTTGGCTCAATATAAGAAACTTAGTCCAGTCGATGGTCACATTTTACTTTTTAGTTAATAATAAGAATAAATTTATTCTAAGTACATTTTATAATACATGTAAACATTTTATTTATTTTTGATCTTTGACAAGCATTTGTTCCTCTGCTCATTTCATTTCAACTCTATAATAATTTTAAAGTCAACAGTTTTTCTCGTTGAAACAAAATTGTTTTTAATTCTACTTCTTTTGTATAAAGTTATTATATTTAATGACACGTTATTAACATACTCAAACCAATTTTATCATTACAATATATGCACTTTTAATATATATATATATATATATATATATATATATATATATATATATATATATATATATATAATATATTTAAAATATAATTAATTAATAATTATATATATATATATATATATATAATATAATCAGAATAGTCTTATGTATTCACTATGTAAATGTAAGTTATTCAAGGGGACATTAGTCCCAGAATAAAGTTAAATTTTCTATTCTATTCTATTCTATATATATGCAATTACTCGCATTAAAGGACAACGAGTAATAGATGCTCACAGAAAAAAATTAAGGGTACGTCTGAAGAGTCCACATATGTCGGAAGAAAAGGGGAAAGTCGCCAGAAATGCATTTTAAAGTTTAAAGCAGCTCTTTTCTATAATTTATCGTTATTATAATCCACTATACAATGAACCACCCACATTACAGACTTCTTCTTTTTTTTTCCGATCATCTCATCTACTCAGTGATGTGAATATATATGTATGTGTGTGTATGTGTGTGTGTGTGTGTGTGCGTGTGTGTGCGTGTGTGTGTGTTTGTGTGCGCCTGAGTGCATGCGTGTGTGTGTATTCCATTTCTGAAAAAAATGTTTACATCTTATTTAAAATATTTCCACTCCACCTGGGGAGAAGTGGAAGAAGTGGGGACTCCTTAGCCCACTTATCTTCCCAATGTGAATGGTAAATCAGTAATTCAGGTAATCCTAGTGCCTCTTGTTTTGGAACCTTGGTTCCAATTTTTCTTCGTTGAGTTATTAGTCAAAATCTGGTTGTCAATAATTTTCATTCATAGTAAACATTAAAATGCTATAATTAATATTAATCCTGGGTTTAGGAATCTTGAATTGATATGTCTTAATTACTAAATACTCAACTCAAATTTTGTCCAAACAAGCTGTTTCAAAACATCTGTGTTTTTTTTTCTTCAAAAAGTAATGATCTGAATTATATGATTGTTCATCAGCTCATTCATTAAAAAAAAAATACAAAGAAAAAGTATTTTATTTTAATTATTTATTATTATCACTAATTATTATTACCAACAGGCCAGTTAGGGACCACGAAAATATAATTTCATTTTTGACTCACTTAATTTCTTTTTTTCCCGAGTCTCACTCTTTTACAGTAAAGTGACCATCTTTCTGCAGTCTATTTCTTGTCAGTGTGGTTTTTCTTATATCCCACAAGAAACCATTATTTTTTGAAATTTGTTTTTTAATTCTTCTCTGTTCAAGTAGTCTATATTGATAATTTTAAGTTTTTGGAGATTTTCTTTAATTTCTTTAGAATAGCCTCCAAGGTTTTTCATGTTGAATATTTTTTTGAAAATTTGTTTGTTGATTCTGGAAAATTCATTCTTATCATACGTTTGTAAAATTTAAGTCCCTTTATCAGTATAGTGGTTTACAGGTTCTCCATTATTCCATAAATTTATTGATTTGATTTTATGCGACATCTTTGTTAAGCAATATTGGATCTGTGGATTTTTCTCAATTTTCTTTAGAAGTTTAAAAGTTTTTCTAGATTGGGGATGTTTGCTGTTTCTATAACATTTTTGACTATGGAGTTGTAATTTTTGATCTTGGCGTTGTTGGTCACGTTTTTCTTGTTGTACCATATTTTTTTTTGGTGAAAAATTTAAATTTTATTCAATACATAAGCATGTGCATTAATTATTCCTTGTAATGCGTCGAAGCCATTTGAATTTCAATTCATTTTTTAATAGTAAGGTAAATAAAAACGTCGATGCATAAAACGATAGACGGCGGACGGCAGAAGGACCAATATTTTTTATTGGATATTTAGATTCTATGTATCTTTTGTTCGTCTATTACAAAGGTCTGTTTTTGAAAAGAATAAGCCAAAAATAATTAAAATTCCTCACAGATAGGTGGTAGTTAAATAAACACGTGTTTAATAAGACTTAGCGTTTGACTGTAATTGACAGGTAGTACGAGAAATACAGTGGATACTCAAAATAAGTCATGTAGCTGAGATCACGGAAGCTGGGAAAAGAACATTGTTTACCATGGAAGCAATAAATCATCCCTCAGTTAGTGATCTTGTTCCAAATCTCCTCCCTTCGCTAACCGCACGAAGAAGGCATCAGATGCTTGTCTCTAACGGTTTGGCGGGAAATATAAATCAGCTGATATGGATGACGTACAGCATCAGGATGGAAGATAATGATCTAAATAAGGATGTTTATTTCCATCGTTCGGGCCAAATCCTGCGAGCTGTTAATCAAAGGTCCTTTCCCATACCTGTATCAGATAGCTCTCTCTCTTTCTCCTTCCCCAGCCACGACAGTAGATGTTCCTCCGCAGATTGGTCATGTTCTATTTGTAATATCTCACTTCTTTCGCTTCTCGCGTTTAGATCCTCTTTCGAGATTAGTTGTGGTCACGGTTTTTGGCGAAGCGTTCCTTGTAGAACAATGGACTCGTGTCAGAGAGATCATTCCTCTCAGTTTGCTAAGCCATTAGATAAAAGAAGCCTTAGAAGATTTAAGTTTTTTTTAACAAACTACTTTAGTTATTTACGATAAGAAAATTCTGATAAATAAATAGTTATTGCATTAGCAGTTTTTGCATTTATTTATTTAACTATTATTACAGAGTTACATATATATATATATATATATATATATATATATATATATATATATATATATATATATATAACTCTGTAATTCCTTCAACTCTACTGGCAGAGTGAGATGTGTCAGATTCCAGTTTTCAAAACCTCGTAAAAAATTTTTAACTAACTCTAAATTTCTAATTATGCTTTAGAACCATAGCTTTAGGAAAATGAGCAAACAAACAAAAATGAATTATAATAAACAAATTTAGAGAACACAAAAAATTCTGAAGAAAGCACTTGTGTTTTCATTACGTTTTTCGAAACTCCAGAATTTTTTTTCGGGCGTTAGAGTAATTAAGGAACTATAAGATTCCGAAATTAGAGTGTAGAAACTATAACGGGAACTTATAGTTTAGTTTAGTTATATAATGTAGAAACTATGCTCATTAATATCGTTTTTCTGTAATTGCAAACATTGATAGCATTTAAGTGAGAGATGGTTATCGCACCTGTGGTAGCTAATACACGTCATCCTCATTTTTCTTTCTTTTTCTATTTCATTTTTCAAGTTGGTCAGAAAATCCGTTATATGATTGGAGCACACCACAGGAATTTCACCTTCACTCAATCTCTTTCTGTGTGTGTTTCACCAAAAGATCAATTATAATTGATTCGTGAATATTTTTTGTGGACCGGGTCGGCCAGAAATGACTTCTTCACGTTCCTGTGACCTTTTTTAAAAGGAACTTCATTTTGCCATTTATATCCTTTTCTATCAGTTATTTTTTCAACTTTCCATACGTTGTAGTTCAATAAGGTGTCACCCATCGAGTTCGAACACATCATGTTGACTAGTACCAAAACGCTTTTCTGGAAATGATGGAACTACTTCCTCTGCTAAAGTATCGTCCACCTCTTCTTCTGAATCTGAATGATCTTGAGCTTGTGTACCTCATCTTCTGAGACGTCAGCTTCCCAACCAACATGTCCTTCTTGCCCCTACTTAGCCAAAATTTTCTAGATTTCCACTGGTTTCGTATATTTCTTTTGACTAACCGTATCAACACGATAACTATGAAAAAATACCAAGAACACGATAGGAGATGTGTCACAGAATCACATAAAACACAAACGATAGCCGCACGGTGGAGTGTACTATACCCCAAATTACTTTCCGTCCCTTCCACTTTCAAATCTAAGTCACGACTAACTTCAAGAATAACACACCATGACAAAGAAGATTTAGATGCGCGTTTAAAGTGGAGGAAAGGGCGGGTGAGATTAAAAAAAAAAAAAGCAGTACATCAAAGAAGTGCTATTGAAGTATCCCATTTCCATCGGCGCCATTCCAGAGTTATAATGATTTTCTTTTCATGAATCTTTTTATTAAATTATTAAAAAACAATGATACGTTTATAATTGATTTGGAATATACACTTAAACAATGCAATTATAATGGCACTTGTAATATATAAAAATAAATATAATACATTATGGTATATATGGTAGTAAAAATCATTAAAGAGGTGTATCATGATTTCAGACGAGGCAGATTTTGAAGAACTGATTATTAAGTAAGTAACCCAACACAGTTGAAGGTTATTAAAGTTTCTGTAAAAGGAGATATGTTTCAACGAATTGTCATCTTGAAATCAATATTTGGGATCTTCGCCGAGACAACGAACAAGTAGAGAAAGAAATCTACAGAACACTGAACCTAATTCGGATACACTCGGAATTTTATTTAGGTCAGAGATTTAAACTATTGTAGCTCAGTACGCTGTATATTTGCTAATACAGGTGCGATTTATATATATATATATATATATATATATATATATATATATATATATATATATATATATATATATATATATATATACACATATATATATATATATATATATATATATATATATATATATATATATATACATATATATATATATATATATATATATATATATATATATATATATATATATATATATATATATATGTATGTATGTATAATTTAGTTTATCACAAAATGCATATTTTTTGTGTGATACGTAAATAAAAGTTTCTTTTCGTCACAACTTGAATAGCATGTTTGAAAAAAAAAAAATTGAAGGGATTTAAGTAGAAGGCTTAGGGAGTTTCATCAAAATTGTTTGAGCTGTTTTCGAGAGTTGTAAAAAAAAATGTAAAATCTATAATATAAAGTCGCAATTCCGGTCATCGATTTTAAAGAAAACGCCTGCTGTGGCATCTCAGGTACCTATTATATACCTGCCTTAAAAAACGTAATTTCATTTTCGTACAACTTTCTGAGCCAGACTGTTCACAGACGCAGGCCATTTTGCGTGACTTGAATATTTGGACTCAGGGGACCTAAATAACTGGATTGCATAACTCTCGTTTGTGGATGCGAAACCTCTTGCAATACCACTGAGGTGAAGTGAAAAATAATTCCTAAACGGTTTTAGGAAATCGACGAAGCCAATCTAATTAATTTTATTTCTAAGGAGGCAGTTGAATTCGTTGAGCATAAGAATCATTCCGAAGTCAATAACTATACATAATGAGAATGCACAATCCCGAGGGTGTAGACAATTACATATTAAATAATGTTAATCTTAGATGACATCGACACCAAACCTCTGAGATCATAGAACCTGTTTATCATTATGACGAAATGACGTTAAGCCGTGAATTTTATATTTAGCACTATAAAATGGCGTATCTTTCTGATAACGTTTCCCTTCTGTTGTTGCGGTTATATTTTAGGTTGGCTGAGAAATTTAACTTAACTTCATAAACCAAATTCGCCAGTATATTTTCTAATATTGTTTTAATAATTATCCGAGTGACCGGAACGTAATAAAGATTTAAATCGCTTCGTGCCATTCATCACTACCATTCGCTCCCAGAGATCGCTACCTTCTTCTTCCATCAGTAACGAACCGCTTAAATCCACTTATTTTTGGATGCCGCACTTTCTGGGTCCATACTCAGCTAGATTTATCTAGGAATGCATTGTCTGACGACCATATTATAGTTATTATTACTTTCGTTACTAGCAGGGTTTAGAGAAGGTAGAGGCTGTGTGGAACAAATATTCACACTCATGTCATTAATAAATATTAATCTGCAGGCAAAGGGAAGTTACTTTTACGCTGTGTTCGTGGACTTTAGAAAGGCATTCGACTCTATAAATCAGAACCTTCTGTGGAAAAAGTTGTTTTCAATAGGCATTAGTGGAAAAATAATTAGAATTGTGAAAAAATTGTACGACAAAGCCACAGTGCAAATTAGTATCAACGGTAACTATTCTGCGGATATAGATGCCACTTTAGGCCTTTTACAGGGGGAAAGTCTTAGTCCTGTTCTTTTTATTTTGTTTATATCAGACATAGTAAACTTTTTTTGGAACAGAGGAGCAACTGGTGTCCCTGTTAGCAGCGAACGCGAAGTATCGATGCTCTTATTTGCTGATGATATAGTCCTACTCAGCGAATCTTGGCACAGTGCACATAAAAAACTTGAAATATTAGAATTATACTGTATGCAAAATTCTTTAACTCTGATCCCGGAAAAGTCAAAAATCATAGCGTTCAACAAGTCACCAAGAAGTAATTCCACTATACTGGAATAACGTGAAGTTAGAATTTACCAAATCATACATCTACCTTGGAGTTCCTTTTCTATCATCAGCAAAGTTTTCCCAAACGGCAGAACACTTTGTTCAACGGTCAACAGTAGCAAGTGCAAAAGTGACACCTGTCAAACAAAACTAGCCCTCTTCGACGCAATTCTCTCTTCAACTCTCCTCTACGCGGCTGAGACCTGGAGCTTAAATTATTTGGAAGTTGTCGAAACCGTACAAACCAAGTTTTTGAAATCCGTATATTTCTGGCCTAAAACTACGCCCAACTATTTAGTACGCCTAGAAACAGGTCGTCTCCCACTTTCTGTATTAGTCTTTAAGAAACTTCTTAATTTCTGCTTAAAAATCCTTTCATTACCTGGGGATAGATTACCACGGCAATGCTTTAACAGACTTTTAACCTTGGATAACAGAAAACAAGACCTCAGATCAAATTGGGTATCACAAGTTAAGAGAATAGCATCCATGAACAATGCACTGGAGTTTTTTGCAGATTTGTCAAACGAAAAGAAATTAATAGCAAACAAAAGCACAATTATTGAAAGAGTGGAAAATAATGTGTTCTCTACTGATATAAACCGGGCAATGGCCTCAACCCACAAGGGGTTAGCAGTATGGGGATTTATAGAAGCATGGGATAGTATAGAATAGCATATAGATAGTATAGAATAGCATAGAAACATAAATGGGGATTTATAGAAGCATTGGCAACTTCACATATCCTCAACCAGAAGAATATCTGTTACACAGTTTAAATATCCAAAAACATAGAGCCATAAGCCAGTTGAGAGTCGCAGGCACTGCATACTTGCAGATTCCTCTGCAAAATAAGCGCCTGATCTTCCAGGTCTATGAACCATGCAAACTTTGTCAGAAACCTATCGAAGACACTCTGAAGCATTTTCTTTTGCTCTGTTCCTCTTGTGCTTCATACAGAGAACAATTCTTAAAGGAGTATATATCTGAAAACGATGAACTTTCTTCACTAGAAAACATCTTAGATTATAATAGTATAAAAAAATCAAGCATGTATTTCTGTTCCTCACATCAGTTTTCAATAACTTCTAATGTTGTACAGTTTAGCCGACTCGATATTTATTGATGAGGTATATATTTCAAGTGATGATATGCAGATAAAGTGATAAACTCTAACATCTAACATATCATTTATAATTTTAATATTATTAAGAATTTTCTTTTTATTCTATTGTAAGCGTGTGAATACTTTATATATATATATATATATATATATATATATATATATATATATATATATATATATATATATATATACATACTGTATTTTTGATGACTGATGTAAGTGTATATTTATCTCTTTTTTCTTTCACAAATATTATATTTTTTTTTTAAAGGGAAATTCTGTGTGTGTATATGTACGTATAAATTTATGTAATGTTTTATTATCATAAATATTATTTAATGTATCACCCAACTGGCCAATGCCAAGGTAATGTAACAAGCATGTATTGCTTTATACAATAAATAATCTATCTAATCTAAAAATCTAATCTACTTTCGTTACTATTTCTTTTAATTAATTTTTCCGTCCTGTAGATATTAATTAATTATATAGCACAACTCTGTCTCTCTCTCTCTCTCTCTCTCTCTCTCTCTCTCTCTCTCTCTCTCTCTCTCTCTCTCTCTCTCTCTCTCTCTCTCTCTCTCTCTCTCTCTCTCTCTCTCGGGAATATTAAAAATAAATTAAATAAAAGCAGTAGTATTTAGAATTATAAAAATATATATTTTTTATAAATTATTTTAATTCATATTAGTCACAAAAATCGTCTTATTTTGATTTATTTTAGATATTTTTAAATATTGTACTGAATCTGATGAAATTTCAGGATGCCTATTTTAATTAAATAAATATTTGAACAAGTATGTATGAAATAATAGTAAAATTTGAAATTCACTTCTTAATTCAGAGTTTAGAAAGTTATGATGTAAAACTATTTGTCGTATCCGAGTTTGTTATAGTTATTGAAAATTTGAAAAAGCGCTGGATTTGATAGCGCACTTGACACCAACATTTTTTCTCCATGATAAGCCCCAAGTCTGAAGCTTGTCAGAATCCTATCACAGAAAATCACGAAGGCCTACCATTAAAAATAGATCAGAGTTATTTAAAAATGAACCGAGCTCATAAAGACGATTTCGAAGCGCCTTACAGATCTTAAATATTTGAATAAGTAATACAAGAAACCATTATCCTCGTTTAAGCATTAATTCAAGAGCTAGAAGGCAGGTCGTAAAGGAATTTCAAATAGCAGATCCACCACCCTCGCTTGTATCTTGTAAAATTTGTATGAGGATGCATGAATTTTAAGGCAATCATAAATGGCCGATAAATGTCTTCCCGCGAGGACAAGGTGCTGTAGATCATAGGAACCTTCTCCGAGGCTATGAATACTTTATTTCTTCCAAGAGACACAGAGTCGGCACAAGGGATACATAAATTATAGAAGAGTCAGTATCCTTCTAAGGCACTAAGCCCGATTTCCTAAGACCCTAGAAAATCGAGGGAAGAGAAGCCTTCTTTCTTCTTACAACCTAAAAAAGTTATATTTCCTGTAAAATCAACATGCATTCCAAATATCAAAATTATGTAGAAAAAAGTAGATTAAAATTATAATGTAGTAGTATAGTAGAGAAATAAAAGAATATTACGCATTCTTACCTTATTACAAAACACCATCGCGCCTGGTGACCTTATTGACCTTAGGAAGAGGGCGCTCGCTCTTCTGGAAGGAGAATAGGAAGAAGAAAGAGGAAAACCCCCTCACGATAGGCGAGTGTTCTAAACTATAGATCTCTGGAACATATAATTTATAGTTAAGAATTGTTTCAATTTGTAATGTATATATTTTATTTATTCATAGTTAGTGAGAGTGAATCCGGAATTAAATTTTATAATAAAACTCAAAATATTTAAATTTGAATTTTCACCCCGACCTAATCTTAACTGCCACGTGGTCTCACCTCGACGCTACCTTAACCACCACGTGGTCTCACCTCGACTTAACCTTAACCATCGGGGCGCCTCATGATCTATGCTCCGCTCACATGTTTAATCACGTGATCTAGTCACGTGACCCGCGCTTCCTCCTGGTCTATCCTTCCCCCACGTTTTAGTCACATGATCCAGTTACCCAACCACTTGCACCTCCTGACCTATGCTCCGCCCACACAATTTAGTCACGTGATGCAGTCACGTGACCCGCGGCACCTCCTGACTTATGGTCCACCCACAAGGTTTACCCCCTCCACGCATTGAAGGGTCAGGTACCCACCTTTTCAGCTATGAGGTTTTATCTCAAAATACGTAGAACATTGAAAAGTTGTTTTGTTTATGTTTAAGCGAGATAAGAAAGGTTGGAGATTAAGAACTCAAACTCCAAAAGCTGTAATAGGAATAAGGTGCCCTACTATTTATTTATGTTTTAAGGATTAACAGTTCAAAGTCCATAAGCTATAAAAAGATTAATAAGCCCTACTATTTATTTATATTTTAGAGATAAACAGTTCAAAGTCCAAAAGCTGTTATAGGATTAAGGGACTCTACTACTTATTTTATATCTTAGAGATAAACAGTTCAAAGTCCAAAAGTTGTTGTAGGATTAAGAAGTCCTACTATTTGTTTATATTTTAGGGATAAACAATTCAAAGTCCATATTTGTATTTCACCTGGGCATCATCCAATTTGTCTATACATGATCCAACCTGTTTACATGTAGGTTAAATATTGTATAGGTTATGTAAACATTGAGAAGGTTGAGCAAACACGAACCTTTGGGAAGGTTACAGAGTATAAAGTGGGTACCTAACCCTTCAACGAATAGGTTAAGATTATATAACCGTTAGGAAGCTTACAGACTATAAAATGGGTGCCTGCCCCCTCAGCAAAACCTTAAGTCTCTCAATCGGTAGCAAAACAAAATGCCGGTGTAAGAAAAACAAAATTGAGGTCGAGCACACTCATGCTCTTTAAAGTGAGTACCTGAACCATCAATAAAACCTTAAGTCTCTCAAACGGTAGAAGAAAAAACGGAGGTCGGGCACACTCATGACCTATAAAGTGGGTACCTGAATCATCAACAAAACCTTAAGTCTCTCAAACGTTAGATAAACAAGATGACGGTGTAAAACAAAACAAATGGAGATCGGGCACACTAATGCTCTATAAAGTGGGTACCTGACCCATCAACAAAACCTTAAGTCTCTCAAACGGTAGAAAAACAAAATGGCGGTGTAAAACAAAACAAAATAGAGGTTGGGCACACTAATGCTCTATAAAGTGGGTACCTGAACTATCAACAAAACCTCAAGTCTCTCAAACGGTAGAAAAACAAAATGGTGGTGTAAGAAAAAATCAAAATGGCGGCCGGGTACACTCATGCTCTATAAGGTGGGTACCTGACCCTTCAACAAAACCTAAAGTCTCTCAAACGGTAGACTAACAAAATGGTGGTTTAAGAAAACCAAAATGGCGGCCGGGCACACTCATGATCTATAAGGTGGGTACCTGAACCATCAACAAAACCGCGATGGTTAAGGTTGAGTCGAGATGGGACCACGTGGTGGTTAAGGTGGGGGTCGAGGTGAGACCAGGTGGCAGTTAAGATTAGGTCGAGGTGAAAATTCAAATTCAAATTTCCTGCCATTGTCACGTGACCAAATGCTGGCTTCTGATTGGCTGCTCACAAAAGGTGGCCCAGCTCGCCTGTTTTCCCTCCACTTGCAGTTTCATAAAGGCGTGTGACACACCACCTTACAGATGACAAAAACGGACCCAACAGGAGATGGCAAACACATCTAAACACCCATAGGCTAGACCAGGGGTCGGCAACCTGCGGCTCTTTTAGAAAATTTTAGACTCTCTGAATACTAAATATTTCCGTATAAAACCATCCCAAATTTTAGATACGATTTTTTTAAGACATTTGATTTCTCTACACATAAGATTCAAAGTGCCACTGAATAAGATAAAATAGGCACTTCAATGTTTTTCCATGATTTTTTTTTTCTTCAATATAGATTTGGCTCTTTGTCACCAAAAGGTTGCCGATCCCTGGGCTAGACTGAGGACAACTAATTGGACTGGCACAAGACAACTAGTGAGCCCCATCACTAGAAACTGACTCTTAACTCCTTAAATCTTCCCTAAAAATTCCTACTCCTGGAATCCCTCTTACAATGCATACAATACAGGAGAAGAGTTCCTCCAATCCACTACCTTTATTCTCTGAATATCTACTCCACATTCCACGAGGCTTGAAATAAACAATGAAATTCTAAGCTATGCACAATGAAAAGTCGATTTAAAACGCTTAATTTGATGAGCTCTGATACTTGTCGCTGCAATAAACACCCTAAACATTTGATCACATTCTATAGGACTGCACTATTTTCGACCTCAAAAGATACTGATCATTAATAATTATTCTTCTGCAGGGGAACAACTGTAAACTTCCAGAATATTTTTTTCTTTGTTTCCTATTTTGTTCTTATATTGTCATATTAGAAAAATTTCATATTTTTTTTGGTAGTCTATTCATGCTTGTAGTTTTAATCAAATTAATTGTCTTTATATTTTTTTAAATTAATTTGGCCATTCATTCCATTTCCATTCAAACTGTTCATAATTATTTGTAAAACACTTCAGTATATTTTGATATATATTTTATGTCTTGTGTAACATGTGGAGATAAATTAGAACATACCCTCTTATATTGTAACTGTAGAAGGGGAAAAATATGAATGTGTTTTTATTAGTTTCTTTTCTTATTACAATTATGTTTCTGCTCAATTTATAATTATATTAATATTTATTTATTATTATTATCATACCTATTTGATAATTTGTGTTTGGAGAAGGCCTCCATCTTGACAGAAAGAGTTTGTCTCATCTAAAGTTATATAAATAATTTAAAAATATATAAAGAAACAGAAATACATTTAAAAAATGTAAAATTATTAAAACTAAATTTGAAGCTAAATTTAAAAATAAATAATAAAAAAAAATACAAACAATTATATACAAGAGAAATGAAATTTTGCTTGAACGTATATATAGAAAAAAATAAATAAACGGAATTAAAAATATTTTTTTATACAGGAAGATAATATGTAAAATTATACCCGATATAAACAAAAATTAAAAAAAATCTTTTATTTTTCTATCTTAAAGTAAATAAATATAAATAAACCACCTTGCATGTACAAATTACAAGCATAAACATGTAAAATGATATTTAAAATATTGGACAAGATATAACAATAGAGAAGAAAAATGCAGATAATCTTATTTTTTATATAACTATGCATAAGTTTTTATTTATAGTTTTTTTAATATAATAGTATACGTATAATTTTTTTATTTATTATTATAGCTTTATCTTTATTTTTTTTGTTTGTTTTTTGTAGTTACAGTTTCAATGCGTACATACGTAACTAAATCGCTTAAATGTGACAGATTCTAATAATCAACAATAAGATTAAGAAAAATGATTTTACTTTTGTTTTAATTAATTCACGTTTTAATTCGTCCTGTAACGTGTTATTTGTAACAGGATTTCATCAATGTAATTTAATTAAAATTACCAACTTGTTACCAGCATAGAACAGAATGGTTCTTCACTATTTTGCAGCGTCTGTAGCCTTTGGCCCGACATATGCTGTCCAATATAAATTTTCGGGGTATCCCGAATACCGCGGGGAGGGGGGTCTGATCCCCTCTTTCACGAGGGGTGAGCTGCTTTGATCATAAATTCTCCTTCCACCAATATTTACTAAAGTTACTTAAATCTACCACATTTTCCAACGGCACCGTACTTCGTGGAACTGCTGTTAGGAATCTGTTTTCTTATGGATCACACAAGATGCCTTGAAGCGGTAATTAAGTTTGGAGGATCCAGGGTCAAATTTAATGAAAATCCCATTAAAATGAAACTAAACGATATTCAGATCCAAACTATTCGTACCTTTCCGAATCATGAAATTACTAGAATCAGTAATTTTATACACCTGTTCATTCAAAGTAATAATATTGACGTGACAGTTAATTCAAACTAGGCCCAGGAGCAATATTTGGCCTAGAAAAACCGAAATTCAGTATGGCTATATTAAAATTACACAGGTCAACATGATTTTAGTAGGGTTCGTGAGAAGAAGTGTATGAGCATCTTGTAGTCCTAGATTCGAAAAAATAAACTAACTACTCTATCATGTACAGTTTGTTTTGCTACAGGGGTTGGGGGTAGAAAAAAAAGAAAGGAGACCGCATATTTTTACAATCTAATATTTATTTAATATACACATTTAAAACGTATATAAACGTATTAAATCTATGCAAAGCCATTACTGAGTATTATCTGATTAAAAAATATATTACACGAAATGATATTACAAATCCGTATGATTTGCTAAACCGTCATTGTCTTATGTGTTTGGATTCCATCAAATAGAATTATCTAAGAAGAAAATATGATACCGAGCTATGTCAGATATGGAGAGAAGTGGACTGCATCTACAGCCAAGAGTAAAGGTCATTTTAATGATGTGACTTTAATTAGCCATTAGATATCAATTCTTTTAAAATTAAATAATTTAGTGGACCTAGATATTCAGACTGTTGCTAGGCCAACGGTTGTGCAAGGAGATGATTCAGCCAGGATGACGCTCCACCGCCAGGTTTTTCTCCCTATTAAGTGTACCCACTATTTTGAGGTACCCGTAGGGTAGATACGGCTGATTCAACAGAATACATATTTATCTGTCACAGCTCATTATCTGTCAACCCGGCCCCAGGATATAAGAGCACAGTCATTGAGCTATCCCGCTCTCTTAGTGAACATATCACTAGCTACAAAATACAAAAGTGGGAGAACTTACAGCTATATCAACAACATTCGAAGTTATAATAAAAAATTAATCAAGTGGAAGACTGAATTATATTGTCTTTTATCTATTATAGAATTTAATGAAATTTTGTTGATCCCCTGGAACAAATTTATTATTTGTAAGTTTCAAAAAGAGGAAAAGTTTATCCTTTTTGTAAATAATTCCGTCTGCGTTGACATTTCGAAAAGCAAGAGACCAATTTAAAAATAAGAGAGACTTGGTACATGGCTGACTTTTCCTTACATGGCAAAGGGCTTTCAGTTAACCTCAGTAGGGATGGTGCCCTGCCAGACCCTTCTCAAGAAGCATTTCCAGACCCTTTGGCAGCAGATCCTTTTTTCACTTTTCCAGTCCGTCATTATGCCCTTTATCAGGCAAAACCCCTCGGCATCCTTCCTGTGAGCAATTTACTGCAGTATTCAACAGATTCATTCTCATGGCGTATAAAAATATTCTTGAGATGAGAAAATGATTTTCCATTTTCTAACAATTTTTTATATGTTATCTCAATCAAATGAATTTTGTATCAGTACCAAATAAAATCTAACTGGTTTGAAAGAAAAGCCTTCCTTATGAAGATTGGAGTGCTCTGAGATCATCTGATCATATGATGAGATCACACTATACAAACAAAGGAAAAACTTACGAACCGTTGTTCGTTAGCTCTACTCACATGGGAATATCAGTTCGCCATCAACGGTTCGAATAGACGGCCATTTAAGGAAGTCTGGACCATTAGCATGAAGCTATTCATTGCACCAATTTAGAGTCTAAAAATAGAGTGATATATATTTTTATGTTTTCATTTATACCCTAACAATTAATTTATGCTCTCAATGTTAATACTTTTGGTGCCGACTATACTTTATTATTGACTATACTTTATTTATTATTGACTATACTTTTGGTTATTTTGTATTTATTTTGATATAGAGTGTTCTCACAATGTGAAAATTAAGATCATTATATATATATATATATATATATATATATATATATATATATATATATATATATATATATATGTTATATGTATAACATATATGTTATTGTTATTTGGGTAAAAATAGATTCATGCATTTCCTGTAAAGTTTGCTAAATGGCGCTTACGCCTTTTTATATATAATACATATTAATATATATACATACATATATAAATATGTATACCGACGGCGTTTTTTGAAAAAGGTGTAAGCGCCATTTAGCAAACCTTACAGAAAACATGAATCTATTTTTCCCCGAATAACCATTTTTTTTTTTAAATTTTATTCTCTATTGTTTAGAGCAGGAGTTTATTAACCTGGCAAAACCTTTATATTTTATTAGCATTGTTCAAGGCCAGAGTGACGACTGAGAGAAATTAGTATTTTTGGTGCTTACGTCATCAGTATTGGATTTTTAGACCATGTCTAATTTTTTTTCTCAATTATCGTGAGTGAGAACCGGTAGGTGGTGTTTACGTTCCAGAATCAATTGAAATTTAAATTTCGAATTTTTGGCGCTTAAGGCTTTATACATCTATCTGTGTGCGTGTGTGTGTGTGTGTGTGTGTAGATATAACTGACAGATTACGGTGGTGAAAGCCATCATAAAGAAGATACCTTTATAATTATTAATCCGTCATAAGGGAGGAAAGGGGAGAGGGTTGCTATTTTGACCATTAGTCCTTCGTCAAAAAATTATTTTTATATTATTTCCCCAGACCTGTTTGGATAAATTCATAAGTACAACAAAAAAATAAATTAAAACTTCAGCAGATCATTAATGAATTTGCTACAGTTTTAATTAATCAGATTTTATTTGATTAATTAATTAAACATCTTAAACACTTCCATACTTTGAACATATACATACCTAGCGTTAATTTTACTAGCAAAATAAATTTCTTCATTTGTTTTTAAGCTGATTTGTTAGTTTTAGTTGGCATGACCGATAAAAAATTTTTTTTAAATCAGACTAAATTTTTTTTTTTTTTTTTAGGAACATTAATTTGAAATGTCTTGGGTTTTTCAACCATCTGGTTCATTCCCGCCCTATATTATTATTTTAAAGTTATAAATTTATTAATAATAAATCTATTTATTCTTTTTTATTCTCTATTGTTCTGTTTTAAAAACAGCCTTATGCTCTTTATGCTTTCGTCTGTATGAAGTAATTCCTCAAAACTGTTTTTCAAGATATATCGTTCTCTACAAGATTTGAAAGCGCAGCATTCGGTCAGGATGTGAACGACTGTCAGTGGTATTTAAATATGGTAAATATGGGATATTTGTATGAAAAATATATTTCGTTCAAATACATTTTTCTAGAATCTTTATTGCTATTGAATAAAACGTAAATAGTTTTTCTTTCCAAACATTCGCTAAATACTAAGTTTTAATTAAACGAAAATGCAATAAATATGTGCCAAATTTAAAATATCTAAACGCAATGCTATTGGTTAGACCTCATTGTGACGTCAAAATTCATGTGAGCATAACTACTTCCTATGATTACTTTCTTATGTTAACGACGATAAATTGAATTTTATCACGTTTTCTTTCATTAATCATTGTAAATCATTAGTTAAAATGATTGAAATGGGATTTGTTAAAGCAGAGTCGGATAGTCTTTCGAGAATAGATGCGATTATGTGTTTTTTAATCTTCAAATCCAGATTTTATATCAACCGAATTTAAAGGTGTATAAGCTTCAAGATAATTTTGTGATGATTAATTCAGTTTTGAATATATTTTAATAAATAATTTCCCATATCAATTTAGAAAACTAAATATAGTATGTTAAATGTTAAATTTTAGTTACTCTTTGGGGAAACTTTTTTTACCACAATTTTGCAGATTTAAGTAGGTTCTCAAATTTAAATTTTCCCAACTCTTTAGGTTTTCAAATAGAAAGAGGGAGATGACATCCACTCTTACCTTTACCACTTCTATTACAGCGTCCCTGACTATGTGTCAAGTAACCAGGAAAAAGACGATATAGATTTAGTTCTATTTGTATTAATCTAATAACTATCCAAGTCAGTCCCTTCCCCATGTAAATACTTAATTTTCCCATATGTATGTATATATCTCGACGCTCTCAAAATATACCTGAGATTAAGTCTGACTTATGCTTCTGGGTAAGGTTGGAATATCGAAAGAAAAATATCGATATTGGATATTTCGATATATCTCAAAACCAAAATCGATGTCCACCGATAATCGGTAGAAAATATCGATATATCGATATATCGAAAGGAAATGGATGAAAAAGCAAAGAAACCGTGCATTAAATGAGTATAACGTTAAAATGTGATGAAGGTTATCAAATAATATAATTATTATTTATAGAACAATATTTTTATTATCCATGAATCATTATAAAAAAAGATAGAAAAGAATAATAAGTCAAGAATATAATAACGTTAAAATTATTATATCTAATATTTTTGTTATGAATCTCAACGGAGATCGAAGGGTGACTCATTATTTGGTATTGTAACGAAAATAAACAAAAAAATACTAATTATAGTCACACTATAACACAGATATACAAATAAATAGCCATAAAATAAAAATTATAAAGTGATAAAAGTTCATCAAATGTTCAATCCAAACTTTTTGAGATTGTGGTATTTTTTAACATAAAGCGACAAAATTGTAAATCGAGGAAACCACGTATTCGTTATAATGACTTCAAAATAGTCTTCTCAATAATGCAAATTAATTAATAGAGATACTTTATCTCTTCTCATGGCTTAACACCACTTTGCTCGTATACCTAGTTGGATCTTTTGGAACGAGGAAAACTACTTTATCTGATGCACTTTTCGTTGTATTCTTGTACCTATCGTACCTAGGCCAATACTTACCATATACGAAGGTTTTCGCTCTGGTTCCATTGTTTTACTAATCACAGAATAAAATCAAATTTAGCAAGTTTGCTTCACCAAAGCTAATACAAAGCCTTTTTTGTTATTTATGTTTTATTTCCACTCTCTGGCCTTTTCTGGCATACGGGTTTCAGCAGCAGTGGGTTGTACGGATGCCATTACCGCCAATAAAACTCTGAATTCATTTTTAATTTTTTTTATTTATTACTGCTATACACAATTTTATGGGGACAATATTTTGGTATACTATGGTGCAGCGCAGTGCGCGGCCGCACCTTTTAATCCTTCCTGATTCGTGTAGTCTGGGCCTGGCTTTGACTTGCCATTCTGACCCTCCTCTCTGCACTGCCCGTTAATACAAAGCCGTTTAAATAGCTTTGTTGCCATGAGTTGTGACGTCACACAAACCCCGCGAAATATGGCAAGTTTGAATACCGAAAATATCTTACCCAATAGGAAATATGTCCTAATAGGTGGAGATGTTTTGCTCATCAAGTTCTCGTGGGTAAACTGAGTATGGACAATCCTCAGCCGAATCGGCACCGTTTCTTGTTTTCTGAAGAACAGAATATCTGGAATTTTCGCTGGATTCTTGGCACCGCTGGAAACATGTCTAAATATCTGTTTAGACTTATTTATCATATTTTAAGCATTTTTATTTTTGATAAACATACTTAATTTTCTGATATTCTGTTCAGTTTTTCATATTATCTTCTTCCTGATCTTTCGTCCATGCTCTGAAACCCGTCTGAGTCTACTCTCTGTGAAGAAATCCCCTCGAACAGGAAGAAGACAATATGGAAAAAAATAAGACAGAATGACTGAAATGACATGTTAATCTAGGAAAAGAAGCTTAGAAACCACACTTAATTTTGTCTGGTCTTTGGCAATAAAATTATGTTTGATAACTAGTTGTTTTCATTAAAATAATTCCTATCGAACTACTACTTCATATTGCAAACATCAGGTGATAAGGCTCATAGTGGTTTATAAATTGTAAATTCTAATGATTTGATTTTCACAAACTCGACATAAATTCAAATTATTTATTTAAGAGTGCTTGGAAATACGACTTCACGTATCAGGATATTAAGTGAATGAAATCCTGAACGAAGTCTCTATGTGTTGTCCATTTAGGTTTTTAATGATAACATTTATTTCATTTGATCCTTTAAAAATAAAAAGGTAGGATCATTTAAACTCAAGGGAGTTCTTGTTGACCACGTACTTGGGTGCTTTGCATTATAATTTCCTCCGGCGATGAAGCGTGGCTCAAGATAATGGAAAAAGGAGATTATTTCAGAGTTTGATTACTACCTGCTTGAGCGTGGCCTTAACGTAGCAGAACTTAAAATTTAATAAAAACATTAAAATGAATTTTACTTCTTTAACTTCCTGAACTCGACGAATTATGATAATCGGTTGACATTTTTTTTTAATATTATAAAATGTATACCTTTCAAGATCACCGCTGTCCAACAAAATGCTCTGTGAAAAATATCGTTCTGTCATCGATGGTGGGGATTTAGGAAATCAAAGTTCAATCCATCGCATTAAGGTAATAACAATAACAACATAAAATAAATTAGGTGGATTGGCCTTTATGTCATCATGCCACACTTCGTCCTAATATATCGACGGCCGGATGAGTTCAGCCTTCAAACTACCAGTAGGTGGCAAAGTTGACCATCCCTTGTTGTATAGTACCCGGTAATGATTGTTTGATATTATATTTTGAAGTAATAATGTAAACATTACAAAATTCGTTTGAGCAATCATTAATTTATTAAGACGAACTGTGAAATGACAGATTAAGATTTCAAAATCTTTCGTCAGTGAATTGAGAGTTTGGTTGTTGAGCGAGAGTTAACCCGTGTTTGCTATTATAAAATGAACAATAAACCGATCTAATTGGTACTTTTAATTTCTTTGATTTGGAAGTTCAAGAATTGTGTATTTTTTTGTGTTTTTTTATTGGCATTTCGGCAATAAAATTTTAAAAACCAATAACAGAGAAAGGGTTGCAATCTGTTGAAAAATTGACTTCAAAAAACACGCTTAATTTACACGTTTTAAGATTCTCTGTGTAAGAATATAGTTTATAAAAAAATGGTATACTATTATGGTGCACGCCATTGGTTTTTCAGTTTTTAAAAATAATTAGTGGTACTTTTTCTAAAATAATTAGTGGCAATATTTATTCACATTTTTTTATGTCACTATTCCTTTTGAAGAAGATGATGGAATTAAAAAAAAAACTGAAATGGGTGGTGAAGAATGCTATGTTTAATATGTGAAGCCTTATCCACAGCCTTATAAGCTTGTATAAAAGGTGTCCCATAAGTATATCTCAATAATTGAGGAACAGATAGCTTTCCAAAAATGAAGTTCAGTACCGCCAACCTGCTTATCTCAGCTCGTATTCGAGATATGATTTTTTTTATCTAGGAAAACCACTTTTTTTTTCGATAAAAGTATAAAGTACATTACTGGAACTAAGCATTTCTAAGTTGTTTTCACCATTTTTGGAATCTTTTATGTATTTCCTTTTAGATAACAACCAATTTATACAAAAGTATTGAAAGACGAAAAAAAAATACTAGATACTCGTGCTGTTAGGTATCTAACGGTTTTTGACCTTCCAACCTCAATTGACAAGCTTCGCAAAGTTGGGTATAACGTTGAAAAGCTGAAAAAATGAAGCAACTTTTTTTGTTTTCCCTAAGGCAGCAACTCGAAAATTTAATGTGTGAAATTCCACCAAGTATTTACGAAAATTATTCGTTTTAAGATGTTTATTTTGCTTTGGCTGCTATCAACGCCTGACGAAGTAATACTTTTTAGCAAGTTGGTTACTATCATATAGTAGGTCGATTCTAAAAACAGTTTCAAAAGTTTAGCAATGTTCAGTTTCGCTAGTGCGATTTTGAGTTCTATTAGAATAAATATGATTTTCTTCGAAAACCCTTTAAAAAATCATATTTCGAAAACGGATTGGGATAAGAAATTAGGGTTAGCGACACAACTACATTTTTGATAGACTATCCCTCCCACAGTTATTGACATGTCCACCTGGGACATCCTGTATAATAATAATAATAATAGCTCAGTTTTTGAAGAAAATCAGTTTGGGTGAATCGAATTGATTCTTTTATTTCCATCTGACATCGATTGGTTCAGCTGAATCCACAACTTTTTTATAAATCTTTGATGAGATCCTCAAGTATGTTCTTGGACTGAATTCCAATGGATAAGTGAATTACCGCATCAGATTCCCCATATTTTTGCAGTTATCAGGGGCGGAACTAGAGTTTTTTCCAGAGGGCAAGTTTAATTTTACAGCCCCTTCACTGGACTATTCCCAATGAAAGTCAACAACAGTATTTTAGGCAATATATTTCTAAATAAATAGCATCAACTCATAACTTTAATTAATTTTACTGATTGAATTAAGTTCAAAACAATCAAAAAGCACAAGTAAATATTTAAAATTTCGTTATTTACCGCCCTCTACATTCTGCCGCCCGGGGCAAGTGGTCCATTTGCTCCCCATAGATCCGGTCTTGGCCGTTATTGTAAAATAATTCAGCGTTAGGAAACAGATAAATAAGTGGCTATTGCCTTTCCAAAAGCTATTATTAGCTATTACCCCTGGGTCAACTAATCCCAAGTTAATAACCCAACTTGAGTTAGAAACAATGCCAATAAAACCTCCATCTTTGTAATTGAGTTGACTGTATAAAGTTATAGGGCCTCCCGCTGAATATTATGGCCTTGTAAATATATCTTTTCAGATTTCGTATCTTTCAATTGTTAAAGTTGGTTTATTTGCCATTTACCAGGGTCGATTATATCATCAGAATCGCAATTGAATATTGAATACTTGCGGAAACTTCTAATAATATATTCTCTTTCTCATAAAATGGAATAATTTCGCGCGATAGCCTGATGTTCTTCATTGGAATCGGCTCTTAGTATTATCATATTTACACTAATAAATAAATCGACTTACATCCATAAAACGGTACTCAAGAGTATATTTCCTTAAATTGTCGATAGAATATTAATAGGATGCCTTTCATTTTTTTTTCCTCTAATATTTAATAGTGAACACGAAAAGAAAGCTTCACTGGATCCAAAACATAATTTTAAATTTTTTATTAAATTAACCATATTAAATATTAACCATAGTAAATATTAAATTTACCAGAGTCATAAAAAAGAATGTACCTAAATCAAAGTATGTAAGAGAATTGTTTTTAAAGTTTTACTATAAGTATTATATAATAATATTTATATTACATATCTTTTCTCACACAATTCATTGGTGTTTTACAAAAGTTAAATTTGACGTTTAAGGAAGAATAAATGTAAAAAAAAAATAGCATAAAGAGTATAGAAAGGGCCATTGTGCATCTGTTAATACTTCATTTGATTATTGCAGACAGTTGTAAATAAATTATGTCGGAAGATAAGAAAAAAAATGAAGATGGCGACGCGCCACCGAAGACACTTCTTCAAGCAGCAGACTTTGGGACTTGCCTTAAAATGCCGAAAGGCAATAAACCGATGAAATTGCAATCTTGTAGTAAATCTATATATTTGTAAATAAAATCGGATTGTAAAGAATAAAAAAAAAAAAAAAAAATCATTCTATATCTATGAAATCTTGAACAAAATTTTAAACATTTATTATATTGAGTACTGAAGAAATATTTGTTTCTTTGACCTCGCTAAACGATTTCAGCTTGAATGCCAGAGAGCTAAATATATTTGTTTAAAAGAAGGAACATATTCCTGATAATGCTTTACACCTATGTTAAAAAAATTTAGTGCCCTAAGTAGTTTGCATATTTCAGGTAAATATATTATTGTTATATTTGATATTATGAAGTTTTTAAAGTATTAGTTTTATTTTAAAACCAACTTTTTTGCATGCCAGTACTTTCTGAATATTGCAGTATTTATCTAATGACGCATATTTGATTATATGATATTCCAATTATATATTTTTGACGAAATTGTAGCATTCTAGATGTACATTAAGTTTTGCAATAGCATATAAATTATTTATCTTTGCCGAAGTGGTTTCAGTTTGACGTTGCTAATGAGTTTGAGTGCTTGAATGCGTGATCCATTCGGCTTGTAAGATAAATAATAATTAATTCTTTGAAAAATTACTAATTGGTGTTTACAGATTTTTACACAATATACCATATTTTAATAATTATGGCCTAATGAATAAATCCTGCTACTTCAACTGCACTGTAATTTTCTTCAATCTCTCTTTGTTTCCCATTTTCTGAACGTCTGGTATAATCATACAGTAGGTAGATAATGAAGGGAAGGCTGAGATGAAGGGAAATTTAAATATCTTCCGCGATTAGACAAACATTCCGCGTCGTCAAAGCGAAATTTACATGAAGCAATTTTGGAGGCGGGGCGGCCAAGGAGGTCCAAGGCTTTGACAAGTAGTCCCCTCAGCTAAATTAGAAAATTACCCCAACTCGTAATTACTGTCACTTTGACTTACTCTCCTATAATTCTCCCTCGTCTCCGTTTTCACCTTTTCCATCTACCTGACCCTTTGATAATTATAATTTATCAAAACTCTTTTCCCCCTAGGGTTTATTTTAAATTATCATTTAGAACGACTGCTACCACTTCTGGGTTTCGGGAAAATTGCGTATATCATTGGCTTCGATGGCGCTTATAATTCTCGTAACATTTTAGTAATTCATTGTAGACATACTAAATTGTTAAATGTAAAATAATATATTTGCTTAAAAAAAGAAAGAAAGGCAACTGGTTAGTAGCAGCTTAACGTAACACAAGGAAGAACCGCTATACTATAATTATTCAAAGAATCCGATAGAGACATGATATTTATAATATAAATAAGTATCAGGTTTAATATTAATGGGTTAAGCCTACCCATCTCTTAGATGTACAGAAATAATATGTTCATATTGTCTATTGCTGCTTCCACATGTACCTTGAATTGGGGAGATAAAATAATATATAAGGACTTATCCTCCTCCCCCCTAATTCTCGGTCTTAACCCACGCCGAATTTACTCCCACATTCACCCTAAAACTTTCCTTGCTTTCTCCAGTTACAATCATTCAATTTACTGGTAGTCTATTGTTACTATTATTACTATGAATAATATTACTATTACCTGCGTGAGTAGAAGTCGACTGCTGCGATAAAGTTAAATAATTTAAATAATTTCTAATAATAACGGTATCCAAGAAAAAATTGATGTTTTGACTTCGCCTACACTCCCTATAAGAACCAATTCCAGAAGTACTGTGGTAATGTATGGCCAAGCTCATGGTCCCCTCTACATATAAAGCTCTCTCATCTACATATAAAGAGATTCCTGGCCTATGATATAAATGTTTAAGTGTTTATATATTTATATCTGCACGTAAATCATAGTTCATTATTAATTTATTTCCATTAAAATAAAAAAATAAATTTAGCACCAATCGGTTGGTTTAGATCAGTAGGAAGGAAAAAAGTAGTAGTATGAAGAAAGCTTTGACAGAATTATCACTTGAAGCAGAATGATTCCTTCTCTATTTTTATATTTCGGAATTAAATTTTCTGGAATTTTTAGCTTATTTTCCATATTTCTTATCCACAATTGAATGAAAGAATTTTGGTTTGAATTAGCCCAGATCAACAGTAGGAATTAGCCCAAATAAGTAATATTTTCTTGAGCATTCGAGGCAAAGTCCAGATTCGTTTCTGACGTCAACAGTTCTTGGAGATGAGGAAAAGCTGGGAGGCCCACGAGGCAGTTCATGACAACTCAGGAATACATGACGGTATATTTATTATTTGATATACCGTTATTAATATATCCTGGGTTATAAAAAGAAAACAAATAATTAATAAATAAAACAGAAACTTTGCATTGGCTGAATAAACAGAGAAGAAAAGGGAAAGAGAAACCCGGAATTAATCGAAGCCGATACATGGCAAACGGCTTGTGAACATATATCGATTTTGAATAAAGTAAAATTAGAAAAATGTTTAGGATTTTTTCTCTTTGGGACTTTTCTCGAAACTTTTCTGAACAATCCCATGTACATTTAGAATTAGACATTAAAATTTCATCGATTGTGATTTGTTGTCGATTTTTCGATTGTTATCGAATAAGTTTTTTATTAATGTCTTAAATAATGCAATATTTAAATCAAGTTTATCAACATCATGCAGGTGGAGTAAAACATCATCAAAGTTGTGTATTGCGTTCCAACACACAATTATAAACACACATATTTAAAGAATAAAGAACTTTTTTATTTTTTTTTAAACTATGGCATTTAATCGTCTGCAAGTTATATCATTTTAGTATTTTGAAGAAAATCGGAACAAATAAATGAATCAATCTCGTTAGAACCGAAGGAGGGCCTAAGAGGCATTGATAGTTCATAACCTCACTCAGCCGGTTGTTCTTAGCCCATAATAGTTAAAAACCTAACATAGGCATACAATGGGAGAGTTAATGTTGGAGCTGAGCGATGAGTGCATTTATTTTTATGGCAGTGGAAGGCTTGGCTGCTCTAGTTCAGGTTTAAGTAACTATTCATAGCTCTTACCAGGTGCCATAACTGCAACATTAATATCGTCTCTACATATCACATATTTTATTATGAGCAATTTAAGTCATTCTGTAACATGGATCTCGAAATTCCGCGGAAGGGAGGAGGAGTTAACACATGGATTCATTGAGGAAGTATTAGTTATTAAATAGGGTTTATAAACCAGAAAGTTATTGTTTTGCTTCCTACTTTTCAGCGTTAAACAACTGTTATCCCTTTCCTTTTTACAATTATAAAAACCTATCTGAAATAAATACGACAAATAGAAAGAGAACTAGAATGTAAATTAGAGTGTAAGAATTAGAACATAAGATATACATTCTATCTCTATGATAGAGTGTGAGAGAATGTGAGTCAATACCCTCTCACTATGTTAGCTTCAAGTCTAGTTTTAAGTCTAGTAGTAATATCTTTCTCTGTATTTTTGATTTGCGAGCAATTGTTTCTAATGCTGTACTGAACAAAAACATGTTAGAGCATCTCCTTGCCTTAATGTTCTGCTGGTTTGAAATACA
Organism: Rhaphigaster nebulosa; assembly: GCA_948150685.1. Classification (NCBI taxonomy): domain Eukaryota; kingdom Metazoa; phylum Arthropoda; class Insecta; order Hemiptera; family Pentatomidae; genus Rhaphigaster; species Rhaphigaster nebulosa. Next base: position 93,494,615 of record OX411306.1, on the reverse strand, counting down.
TCAGACATGTCTGATCTTACACAAACTGTGCATTTAGAATTTTGAATGGTATTCTTCACGAGTCGCTTGAGTTTTCCTGATTCTTTAAATTATTTCAGGGACTTGAACAGCTCCTCTTTCCAAAAGTAGTTTTGTGTCATTTACACATCAATCGATGTTGTTATTGGCGCTCGAACAGGCACAGCATCAATCTACATCACCTGTTGCTCTCAAAGATTAATTTTGAAGGACTTGCAAATTCTCCACTGCTCTCAGGTTTTATTTGCAAAGTCGGTCCACTTATCTAAGGTACCATCGCTTCAAGTTTTACACTGTGGACAGACCCACTGACCTGTCAGGTATTGGCATCTTAGGTACTTGTCTACATCTCTTCTGGATCCACTGACATCAAGTATTCGGAAGAAGAAGTCGATAACTGCATAGCACCCATCTACATCACCTGTAGCTCTGATCGCTGTTTCAGAAGAACTTTGAAGGACTTGCAAATTCTCCACTGCTCTCAGCTTTATTTGCAAGTCGGTCCACGTACCTAAGGTACCATCGCTTCAAGTTTTACAATTTAGACAGATCCACTGACCTGTCAGGTATTGACATCTCAGGTATTTGTCTACATCTCTGCCGGATCCACTGATCTTAGGTGTCCAGAAGAAGATAAGAGATCGATAAGTCGTAAGTTAAAGATTTTACTTTAACAGATTAATTAGAATGAGAATTGGAACGTAAATTAGAGTGTAAGGTAGAGTATAAGAATTAGAATGTAAGATAGAGTGTAAGATAGAATGTAAGATAGAGTGTAAGAGAATGTGAGGATTAGGATTTTTTCTCTACCTTTATAAAGAAATACAAAAAAAAGGGAATTCTTTTAGAAAAAATCATACATACATATGTATTGGCGCTTGCCGAGTTTAGGAGCCTCCATCAGACTTAGAAGATAACATCAGCGTTTGAATGTCCTCTTCTAAACTCTGACAACTTTTGACAGTTTATAAGGTCTCTCTCAGCGGATAGAACTACTACAGTTTCTCAAACATGCCATTAGACAAGACTTTGTATGCACATGAGAGTAACACAATTTCTCTGTAGTTTCCACCCTCCTTCTTATTTCCTTTCTTGTTCAGAAAACTTATATGATGGTCCTAATCCCTCGATATCATTTCTTCTGTCCAGATTCCTGTTTCCATCTGAATTTCACAGTACTTCAATAGTTCTGCCAGAAAGCCATCCATGCCAGGATCCTCGTTATTTTTAAACGTGCGAAGAAAATCCCTATCTGAACTCGGTCAGGTACTTCTTTGCCATCATTCTGTGAGGAACGATTGAGACGGATCTCTCGTCAGCTCGTTCTTTGGTGAGCAATTGCTTATACAAGCCTTCCCATCGTCGGAGGACTGGGCCATTATGAATGAGGAGTGTTCCATTCTCGTCCTGCATGAAAAAAAAATCAGAGTAGTTAAGAAGTAAAACTAATTTTTAACAAGATCTAGGAAGGAAAATATACAGAGGAAAATATTATTATTATAATTCAAGGTTTGTAAAATACACACATTAATTATCATTCACTAATGTTTAAACTAATATGAATATGCATATATGTTAAGCAGACAATAAGCATAGCTATGTAATGGTTCCTTCATAAAGTAATCACGTTATGTTGAAACCGGAATTACCAACTCTTAGAAATATAGGAACCGCAGCACATCCAATGTTTAATTTAATTAATAGCTGTAATAATAATGGTATAATCCTGTTCTGGTGTTTTAATCAAAGTAATTTATCAATAAGAGCATGGAATAGCCATTACATCTCCGCGTCAACAACCTATCAAAGAACCTAATTAACGAATTTGCATAAACCAGCCATCACGATCGCCGATGTTCTAGAATAGCCCTGATGACTGATCGTTCTGGTTCATGTCCTCGCTAATGATGCTATGGACCGTCCCTGTATAACGGCAATAACCACTTTGTTAATACATGAAGAGCGGAGATTACTCTGACCATAATTTTTCCAATTTTATATAATTAATAATTTGTATATATAATGTAATATTTATGAGGAAATTTCAAAAAGTAAGAAAGCAAAAACATTTACAATCCTATTAGGCCAGTTAATCTAGACCTTTCGGGCACCGCGGTAGGAAGTAAGCGTTGGAAAGCTGAAAATGGTTTTAATCTGTTAATTAGACATCAGATAATAGTAACCTAAGTTTTCCCTGTTCTAAGCGATGAGCCAAGCCATTTTCAATTACCATTTAAACAACGCACCGTAGAGAAAATTATATTCTATTATAAATTAAAGAACATTAATTTATACGTAAAATGAGAACCTAAAACTTTTGGTATCAAAACTGAACAACAGAAGTACTGAAATGTTGTTTATTTATGTTTTGATACTGATAACGAATTTTAACTTTGTTACCTCAATTTTTCCCCAAAATATAAAAAAGCAAAAAAATATTTTGTTTTTTGTGGATTTTTTTAGCCCCTATCCGGAAATCATGCATTATTCAAACACGTTCTAATATTTATTTTATACCAAATTAAAGATGAGTTAATTATCTTCAATTTCGATTCTTAAGATTTTTTTGTTTTGACGCTTTGTTTTGAAGGGAACGTGAGTCGCGTTCATAATTTCGATTCGCGTTCTCTTCAAATAGAAGTCAAAACAAAACAATTTTGAGAATCGAAATTGTAGATCATTCACTCATCTTTAATTTGGTATAAAATAAATATTAGAACGTGTTTGAATAATGCATGATTTCCGGATAGGGGCTAAAAAATCCACAAAATACAAAATATTTTTTTGCTTTTTTTATATTTTCGGGAAAAATTGAGGTAACAAAGTTAAAATTCGTGAAAAATACCCTACAAAGCATAAATGAACAAATTTTCCAAAATTCCACTTAGATCTCTTTCTGGTCTCAACTGGGGTCCCGATATTTATTGAATTTCTAGTCTGACCGTTTGAGGTACTCATTTTACGCATAATTTAATGCTCTTTAATTTATAATAGTATACAAATTTCTCTACGGTACGCCGTTTAAATGTTATAGGTCAAAAACTGAAAAAAGTCCTAAAATTTGGGGGTTTTCTCCGCCCATTCCTCCTCCTCCCTCCCGTCGTGGCTCACCATTTAGAACAGGAAAAACTTAGGTTACTACTATCTGACCAAAACTATTTCCAGCTTTCCAATACTTACTTTCTACCGGAGGCCCGCTTTAGCTGATCTATATGCAACGTTGTAAAATACAGTTTAAATACCAAAACAATCTTAATTGTTTTATTTCTTTAAATATGTTCTTTTTCAACTAAATTTTTAACTAATGATCTCATGTTCTTATAAAGTCACTAAGATCCAATAAAAATTTTTTCATAGTACACTTGTGGGTCATAAAAGTTTAATCCTTTGTATAAAACTAGCTCGGGGAAGTCAAAAGCTATATTAACTTTTACAGTAGCGTTTGTTGTGGTGTGCGTATAAAATAAACCATTTCCCAGATTCATCAACCAGATCTGGGTTATAAATAATACTAAAAAAATTGTTCTTTTTTTAATTATTTATTTATTCTTTCTTTGTAAGTTGTTTTATAACTTCTTCTTCATTAAAATCTTTTCACATGATCAGATTCAGCACAGAAAAAAACTTTTAACCGAATTGGAATTCGATCATTGCATTAGTACTGCATGGCTTCATTAAAAAATTTATAATTAATAATTATAATTATAAAATTAATAATAAAGCCATATTTCAGCGTGCCACTTGGCATTTGAATGACGGAGTGACCATCAACCAAAAAGATCATGTCCTGGTCAGTGCAAGGGATATCTCTAATCTGATGGATGTCCGGTCTTCTGAGGGGCAAATACTGATTCAGATCATCACCTTATTATTGTCAAAATCCGAGAAAGAACCCTGAAATATCGCACCAAAAAGTTTGCCACACAGAACTTCGTGAATCCAGAGATTGCTGAGCAGTTGGCCATTAGACTGTAGACCATGTGAATAACTTAAACCAGAGATGGGGCTAATGACCATACTGGCTGAAACCATACTGACTTTAACCATGCTTGGAAGAGGTCAAAGACTAGGTGTGCACCATGCGAAAGGGTCCTAAAAACTTCTGTGCTTTGCTGGAGCGTGGCGATAGAGCATCTCTATGCTGTGGATGCCTGGAGAAGAACATGAGTCCTCAAGTAAAGATGAGGTCCGACTGGTTATAGAGAAGCTGAATAACAACTGCTATGTTTCTGGCAATCTGCTTTTCTAAGGCAGGTGGGGGTTCTAGAAACCGCATTTACTAAATTTATTTGTGTGATGTATACTGTATCCGTATCAGTTGCAGAAGAGAATTGATCAATCAACCTGTATTTTAACTTAAAAGGCTACTGACCATAGACACCCCTGCTATGATCACAAGGTTGGGGTATTATAAATAACATTGGAGATCCTTTCCAAGGGTGTCGCGTTTACCATAATAATACCATCTATAATCTATAACTAATAGATAATAATAGATTTTGATAGAAAATCTTACTTTATTTAAGAGTGTTTTATTAATTAAACTGTTCGTTCAATAATTCACTTCCTGAATTACTCTCATTATAAAAACCTATTGACTTTATCATCTGTATTTGAGAATATTTGCTTATTATCTAACTTGCTAACTATCTAACTTGCTTATTAAAATTTTAATATTGTGCCACATAATATTAAACAATAATGGACACATTGAATGAAAAGACTATGACACATCTTTTTGTTGCTTCCTACTTATCTTATTGGTGCTTTGCGCTTTGCAGCTTGATGGTTTGGTTTCTCCTCGCCGCGGCCTTCTGCTCTGTCTGCCAGACTCACTGCAACTGGGATTGACTGCTCGGCTGGATCATCTGCTTCTCCACTCAGAGCTTCTTTTAGCTCTAACTCACTATACTTCCGTGTCGCATTCCTGTTCTCCCTCTTTCCCGTTCTCCTTCTTGAAAAGTCTCCTATTTTTCATAAATCTGGCCCCCACTCACCTTTCTGGCATTTCTGGAGTGTCACTTCCCTCGGCATCGAGTTCTTTGAAAAATTTTCTATTGTCCCTTGTCATTGGCGGTAGGTTTTACTGTACCTTGCCAGGACTGCCCCTGCCTTATTTTTACGATCTTTATGACATGTTCAACTCGCAAGCCCGGGACTCTCCAGTCGACCTTTGCAAGTAAAAAGATCCTATTCCGTACACGACATTTCTTTTTTCGATAGGAAAACCTGTTTATGTCAATATTGAATAAATTACCTGGCTACTACTTAAATTATTCATTATTTAATTTATATAATCCGAAATATTTCCTTCCATCTCTGTATTATCAATACATAGTACGGAGATGCACTAGAATGATCCAACTATCGCTGGTGCCAACCGCCTATAAGACTTATGGATACCACATGGATTTTATTCGAAAGAATTACCTCTCTATTGCTCCCATTGCTCACAAGGATATTTCCTATTGGTCGCTAAGAAAAAGGATTCATGGAAGGGAAGTCTATCTTATACACTGATCAGGTGTTTTCTCTTAGAATCTAGAGAGGGCGAGAGAATTCGGGATCAGCACACACCACCTATTTATAGTTTTCAAAACCGCCTATGACAGCGTTTCAAGACAGCTCCTCATGAGGGAACGCTGCAGGTAGGGATCCCATCGAAACATTCGTCTAGCCAGCTTGATAAAGAAAGTAAAGTGCGAAAGAAAGAGTTCTTGTAGGAGCATACAAGAAATTTTGAACACACTAGGGACTCAGACAGATTGACTGCCAAGCATGTCTTCTTTTTTCCTTCAGCCTGTAGTGCACAGTACGGAGATTCAACATTCAAGTCGGAGGGATAGTCTTCAACAGGTATGCTATAATACTAGGCTTTGCAGACAAGGCCAGTGTGACTGAGAGGACTTTTGGAGCGGCGAGGGATGCTTTTTCCGACTTATAGCGTGCATCTGCTAGAATGGGACTAGTTATGAAGCAAAGACCAAGTACGTGCTCTCGGACGCTATTGGTGGAGGTCAGCGAAACTGCCAGGAGTTTATTGTTCAGTACATCTTCGAGAGATTTCTCTACTTCGGAACCAAGCTGAACTCCAAATACGATATCAACTCCGAAATCTTCTGTCGAATAATGGCTCTAATAGGTGATACTACGGACTAAAGAGTCACCTTAAAACAAGGGACCACCAATGTGCGCCTGTAACTCTCTTCAGAGCCGTGTTGACATACGGATTAGAATGCTGGACATTTGCTAGAACCCAGAAATTGTAATAAGAGAAACTGGAGGCAACGCACCAATGCCGAGCTGATGGCCCTTTTCAGGGATGTCGACATTTCTACCGTAATTAAGGCAGATCGACTATGGTGGGCCGGAAATCGAACGAAGATCAAATCCCGAGGAAGATCTATACGAATGGCTGTTCGGACGGAGACGGGTCGGCAAACTTTGGTTGCACTGGGTTGACGGTGTGGCAGTCTTGCCAGGGCATTCGGAAGAGTAGCAGTATAACAGAGAGATGACTGGTGGTCGATGATGCAGACGGCCTAGCTCCTTCGTGGAATGTTGCGCCAGTTAAGAAGGAGAAGAAGATTCAGGGCAGAAAAATCTTTAAACTGAACTGAAATTAATAATAATCAATAATTGTCCAATTAAATTACAAAAAAAGGACTAATTGAGAGAAAATAAATCCTGGAGGAATGAATGGATAAAAAGTTCTGATGCGAGGAGTTCGAGCTTGAGTGGAAGGAGACTATATAGGAGATTTTTGTTTTCAGTTTTTCGCTTCTAATTCGAAAACTCTTGTTCGTTTGGCCTCTCCGAAATTTCAAAAAGAAGATCCTAATAACCCAGCCTCACGACTCCTGAACCTCTAGTCATCTAAAACAATTTTCTCATTAAAATTAAACCAAGAAAGTGTCCTACCTTGCTAAAGGTCGGTTATTGATTTTATTTTTTTATATTGATAGGTGTATGGTGAACATAAAAACTAAAGGTTTTCGGTATTTGACGACTTGTGCATACTAATGCTCTAAAAATCCTCGAAATATCGAACCTTTTCTGGTTTTCGCTCAATATCTCCTTTTTTAAGTGATCTAGCTAAAAAATTGTTATATTCAATTTTAAGTAGCTCAAAATTTACTAAAATGTTTTTTAGAAATTTTTTCTTCTATAGCGAACAGAAACCGGGCTACAGAGCTTTCAAAAGAGGTAAATGTTTAAAAATTCGCAAAAATATGCAAAGTTTTTTGGTTTTCACTAAATATGTTTTCCTAAGCGTTTTCGTAAAAACGTAAATATTAAATATATTTATATAATTATTAATTCAATATGCATAACATGCATACATATATATATATATATATATATATATATATATATATATATATATATATATATATATACACACATTTTTATTTTTTTTTTTTTGTTTTTTTGTACAGAACTTGTAGATCTTTGGACGCCTACACCAGCCTTCTCCACCACTACCTATTTTGGACTATTGCTGTCCAGTTTGCTGCATGCAGCTCTGCCCCATCTTCATTTTTTTTTTTATTATAATTTACTATAAGATTTGTAAAAACTTATTTTTTTTATGAATTTAACAAGAAAGCTATAAAGCGCTAAAAATATTGTAATTTTTTTGGGAGGGGGATTTCGGAAAAAATGCTTACATTAATCTCCTTGCTTTTCTAACAAGTTTGGCTTCCGGTGTGAAAAATATTCATTTCCAGAAAGGTAGTAAAGTCTAATATGCAGAGGTTCTTTATTACATTAGTCAACTTAAACGAAATTCACAGGATGCGATTATTTTCCTCAAAGAGTTGACACCAACTACGCTCAATCTGGCAATGCGAAGATTAAATTTTGTTTTATACTTGATAAATCCTCAAAGTTGCACGAAAGGGTCTCAGTTTTTTCACGGCAACTTGCATTGAAAAGATAGCTGAGTTGGGAGAAAGACCCCTCCTTCCTTTATACGGTTGAAACATGGAGACAAAAATGCTGAACGAGTTACACTATCACAACTTGCGATGCGTAGTAGTCAGGGTCTCACGCTCATTAGGACTGCAAAGGATCCGGCTCCACAATCCTTGCTCAAGTTTAATTTATATAACATTAAGAAACGATGCAGCGGCGCTTGAAACTGCGAAAAATCAGGACTAAAATGTTCTCCTATGTCCAAGCACTGCAATGGTCAGTCATTTGCCAATGGTCAAGATGTCTTTGGCATCGATGACGAGGTCGACGATACTCTCGGTATCATCGAAGCAATGGAGTAATCTGGCTTATCTTCACCGGAGGCATCCACCAAAGACTTCTCAATACCTCGGCCGCTAAAACTTACAAAAAACATTTTCAAACTCCCTTATTAAAAAGCAATATGTATAAATGAAGCATGATGGAAGCAACATAAAAAAAAAAAAACTAAAAATATATAGATATAGAAGAGTAAAAACTCAACGAGAGACATAAAATAATTGTTAGGATGTAAATTGAAGATTTCTAGCACAACGACTTGAGCAAAATACCTGTAAACAACTAACTAATCAATGGTTCGCTAAAGCATCATCAGGCCTGAAAAGAAAAGATCACACACACACACACATATATATATATATATATATATATATATATATATATATATATATATATATATATATACGCAGGCAAAATGCAGCAAATCTTACATCAACAGTCTAAAAAGACACATCAGTAAGAGACAGTACCTCACTCCAAGACATCTATACACATATTTAGGAATCCAACAGCTAGCACCGAGATCGTAACTATAGAATAACAATAACAAACCATTGAACATAATGGTATGTAATTTGAATCTTTACAAAAATGATACGATAAATTAAATTTAACGAATAGGGCAATTTGTGAGTGGAGTTATAATCGATATTTTATGATCTCTTTAATATGTCGTCTGATAGGAAGTATTCTTTATAAATTTATTTTAAAAATGTGATATAAAAAAATATATACATATATATTTTGATACCATTCAATGTATAATATCAGGTGAATAAATATTTACTTTTAATCCATTGTGATAATAATTATGGTTAGTTTATCAGAAAATCGTGAAAACAGCATTCCACTTAATGTAAGATATTTTTAATAATACTCTGTTTTATGAATTCTCATAAAACGTGCGGAGTATTAAGTAATACCTACTACTGCATTGTGCTCATTTCCTGCTTGCCGGGCAAGATACAAAAATAATGAGGGAACATATACGAGAATTGTTTGGACAACCGTTCCAAATGTAACAACAGCTTGATAATTCTATCTAGCTTTGTACTACTCGTATATTGCATATTTATGTAAATATTGACTGAGTTCGGCCTCTTGTGTTGTAATTACACCTGATTCTGGTTGATTAAATTACCATCTAGGTACACTCATTTGCCATTTTAGCAATTTGTATTTCGTATGCAAATGTTTTTGCTAATATTACCATTCAATTTTTAATTTAATTATTTTTTGTTGATTTATGCCCTATTCGCTCAACTTCAAAAAATCATTGTCATAGACCAGCAAATAAAAAAAAAACATTTTTTGGGAGGGTTTTCTTTTTTTTTAATTTGGGTTATATTTGGTCAGGAAGAGAGAATCATTGGAACAGGATATATACTTAAACCATAATAAATTACAAATACAAACATAATCATTAAAAAATTAATGGAAATGAGAGGAGCTCAGTATAAAAACAAATTAGTACTTTTTTTTATTCAAATTTTTTTTTTTTTTCCAATATTATATTATAATTAAGATTTTATTTTTTCAAATATTATAAATTAAAGTAAGTTAAATGAAAGATTATCTTGCTTTCGCAATACAATTCGGTATATTTGCTGTTAGAAGTATATTAAACATGAAAAAAAAAATTTCGATTTATTCTAAAATAGAGTAACCGAATGTTACCAGGCACATGTACTAGTTATTAGTATATTTAACAAAATCGTTAGTAATTTGTTTTGTTTTTCATTGCTTTGGTTTTTCCTGATTTTCAAATGGTAAGCTATTATTATGACGACCAATTTGTTGACGAAAATTTAATATGAGAATTGATAGAAATAATAAATTCAAATTACATACTGATTTTATATTGTAAAGCAGTTCAGATAGGGGAAACATCGGGGAATAGTTAAAAATAAAATATATAATTATACCTAATTAAATAAATAGTAGATTAACATGACTAATCACTTGAAAAAAATGGATAAGAGAACACCCCATTCCCACGAAATGAATCACGACATTCCCACTCTGGCTAGAATAGGTCCTGTTTGCCTTAATTGGTGTCAAGCAGGAACGTTAAACCACAATTAAAAAAAAAAAAGAATACGAGAGCAAAAGCTGTGTACAGACGCAAATGAGTATTAAGTGGAAACATAAGGAAAAAGTTTAACTTCACACTTTAATATTGTGAATAGGTACTATAAAAGAGGAATTAAGAATTGGTCTGCCAGATAGAGAAAAAATAGGTAAGAGAGTGGTTGAGAGGAAAATAAATAGAATGAAGGGCGAGCTAAAGAAAAAATAGAAAAAAAAAGTTTGAGATTGTGAAAGACATTAGAATAAGTAGGTTATATGAATTTCGATTAAAAATTAAAATCCAATCTATGCATCGGTCTACCTGATGTCTATCCTTCGTTTCAACACTTGTCTCATTATTAATCCTGTAGAACAATTCACACTTATTGTATAGCGCTTTTACATTAGTAATAACATTTACTGGGTATGTGCCAGTCAATTTCGCATTGTATTGAAGTCTTAAATTCTTCACACGACTCACCTTCTTTTATGTAATAATTAAAAAAAAAATGCAAATTATTACACAAAAGTTTATTTTTCCTGAGAGATATTGTTAATTTTTACTTTTTATTATTATTTTTTTTAAAGCTTTGGTACACTATAGTACACTTTATATTATTCCTGTATCTACATAAATGGTTTGGATATGAGCGTATATCTTATCGGCCGTCATTTTCAAACAACAAAGGCGGATGGTAATGTTGTGTTCTCAAGATTAACTTGGGATGGCCTGTGGCTTCGGTGCCAAATCTGAAATATATCGGTCGGCCCTCTAGTCACTGTGAAAAGCCACCTACAGCGGATGGCTGGATTTTATTTTCGTTCGATGGTTGGATTGTACGTATCTTGAAACGTAAAACCTCAAATTTTGAGAGAGGTTTAATTTTTTTTTCTTTGTCGATTATGTTATTGAAAATAAAAAACAATTATAATATAACCATATAAATTACATAGCATGGATATGGAAAGCATCATTTTATGTTCGTATTTGCTCAGCCATTTTATTTTATTTTCCCCAAAGCACTTGTAATTTCCTAATAGCATTCTTATTTGTTATAAGAAATGATAAAAATAAAAATAAAATTATTTCTAAAAATTTCATCCTAAATTATTGATTAAAATTGGGATGTTCTTCATTTTAGATATTGAGGTAGTACGATCTTATGCTAGGTAATTGGTGCTTTGGGGAGCCGTAAGTATTCACATGGTGTCTCTTCCATGTTACCTAAAATCGTTATGGTTTACGATAGTTTTAGATTTCGAAAGAATTTTTGTGGTGATGGAAAAATTATCGCTGATCGCTGTTCAGATTAATAACTGCGATGAGTTTTTATATTGTGATTATGTAGCGAATATCATGTAGTGTATTATGTTATATAGTGTTTTATATTATGTAAATATTGTGATTATGTAGGTCTAATGATTAGTTTGTTATTTGATCTGATATCAGACTTTTGATGAAAGCTACTGAATACTTCTTCAAAACAAAAATGACGATGCACATTTCTTAACTGGAAATCTACAGTTAATCTTATATCATCATAAATACATTTAATTATTATTAAATAATAATCATATATAGTGAACCGAGAATAATTATCTTTAAAAAAGCTGATGACACAATCCACAGGCCTACCCCTTTGGTGTCATCCCTATGGTTCATCAATAATTGTTTTATTTTTTCGTTAATCATTATCTAGCTCAATAACTTAACACACCGATTTCAATTGCAGCAATGCCAATAAGTAAATCAATATAGTGTGTAAGTCAAAATAATAACTTTTCAAGACGGCAATTTCAAATTTAAATTAACGTGAGGCTTTACAGGAATCTTGTAATTTTAAACATCGATATATTCCTAGCACTTTCGTTTCTAATTTAACCGATTTATACACGACATAGAATTGAACTTTTAAAATACAGTGGTGGGTCTAACTGATTTTCGTTATAAGTCAACTTACACACTTATTCACAATTATTACAGATATTTTTATTGGTTTTGCACCAAAGAAATAATAAGCCGTTATTGCTTTCAGTCTTACTTATATTTCCTTTTGGGTTTTCTTTGTTTAACCAGAAAATTCAACTTTATTTATAATGGTCAAATATGCAAAACTCCTATAAATAAGAAGTATATATATATATATATATATATATATATATATATATATATATATATATATACAATTAAAAAACTATATAAACTCAATATTTGTATGAATTAATAAATTCAATGTTGAGAATAATGTTAGCTATAAATTGAATCACTTATATTAGAGAGCCTTCATGTGAAACATGACAGATATTACTAATGAATGGATTAGTTTATTTGATAGAACTAAATGGAATAGAATTATAAATATTTTTCCATTGAGTAAAATTATAAACAACATTCTCTCGAAATTGATGTAGAAACTATATCCAATATTTGAGGTAGAAAAGTATTGCGTGTTACCCATTTGCGCTTTACCTCGTCAAATTCCTTGCCGATACCCCATTCAACACTATTAGTTGGCCACAGAAGCACAACTAGCGTTCCACTCGGAGTATAGTGTATCTTCTGTAGCTCGAATTTATTTAATTGTAACGCATCTAAAGGATAGAAACGGGTTTCGTTCAAGTTATAACGTGTATCGAGTCAACATTTTGAATTGGGAGTTGCACACCCCAGGAAATGACTCACTTCTCGGATAATTAAATAATATTTACCATAGTCCTGACCTCTGCGGAATAGGAAATAGAGCTTCGTGTGGTCAGCCACCCATATCTCTGAGTAGTGTGCGTGATAGATAGAGCTTAAGGAGGAGAAGGGTAATGAAAGATACGGCAGTATATGAGGTAATGTATAATTATCATATTGAACTTTTTTATGTCAAACTTACTTGCTTCAAAATTAGTTTAGTTTCAAAATGTATTTTATTCCATAACTATGCCGTATATGTATTCAGATATATATTATTTAAAATACTGAACATAATTTTAGTGTTATATTCCTGCTACTGAAATGGGCGTGTATTATTGTTAGGTTGCTCGTTAGGCAAACATCGGAATGCACGGAATTAAACGTAGATGGTAGGATCTTGTTAGGTCTGATCTTGTATATTTCGGTTTAGTTGAGTATGCCATTGGCATCCCATCTCTGGATTTATTAAGTTCCATTATGTGTATTTATCTTGTTAAGTTGTTTACTTACAAATACAATGTGTGACATGTTTAATACATTAAACAAAAAATTTATTATTTTATTTTTTATTTTTCTCAAAGAATATTAGGCAAATTTGTTTTAGAAAAGATCAATCACTTTTAATACACAGAAAATATTGATGAGGATAACAATATATTGCAGATCCAGAATGAAGGGACACATTTCAATAATCCTTAGGGCCAGTGTTATCAATCCTCTGGCATTTTCAAAGCCCTCGGGTTTTTCTTCGGGTCCGGAAATTTATGTGCGATATTTATTCACTTCTTCATTTTCACAAATAAAAATAAATCAATATGCATATACTATAAAGTCATCACCTTAGTCATCGGCTGTTTTTTTTTTTTTTTTAATGATCTGCATTTTAAAAATGACATTTCTGATTGCAGATGCATCATATGCATGCTCCTAAGCATGTGAGGCCCTATGAGGCTCATTATTGGCTCCTTACGATAATTCACAGTAGTAAAATACGTTCTATTCTACAATTGTAAACTTCATTCTAACTGAATTTTCATCTATTCATATGTTTAAAATAATATTGTAACAATCGCAATATTCAAGTGCCCGCGAACAGCCTTATGCTGAAGTACTAGTGATTTTCGATCCTAGGAATACTTGGAGACGATTTCGTCAGAACTTTCTCCGACTGTTTGATTTATTACCAGGCTAATACAACCTAGTACTAACCAAGTACTAATATTAGAGCTGAGTGAACCCAGGAAGTGGAAACCACGGTTTTAGCCGACAAATTTCACCGAATTTTAGTTAATAAAACATGTATTGTATCATTCATAATTTGAACCTATATCGTTTTTTTAATATATATATATATAAAATATATCGGTTTTTCAAATCCGATATATCGATATATCGCGTTTCGATATTCCAACCCTACTTCTGGGTGACAATCACATGCACACTCATATATTTTTATTTTAGACCTCGTAGCCAAATCAGCTGCAACCTCGAGGTGAATACTAGCGAAGTGTTGTTAAAACTATAATTACTTAAAATGAGAATGAAATTAGGTGTATGAATACCGTCTGTAAAAATTCACCTTAAATTTGATCAATTCTATTATTCTCGCTATCTTTAGTAGCATCCTTAACAATGGCGCAACACTTAACAGCAATTAGACATTGGTCGTGATAGTTTCATATTCATCAATCTAGACGAACATTATTCTATAATGATTGATGAAAATCGCATTAATAGCACTTTAGCTACATATTGTTAGTAAATATTTATCGTTCATTAGTGATACTGAATACTTAATAGCTTCCATTCATGTCACATTCAATCCTTTTTTATGTCTCAATTTTCCAGCTGACAGGATCAAAGAATGCTCACCATCTGACGGGTGCAGAGGCACGCGACCGACGGCTGTTGGCAGGGGCGTTTAATGAACATGTCATTCGCCGTTACATTATAAACCTAATTCCAAGAGTGGTGGGTCTAATAAACATTTTGTTATATTTATTAGAGCTAATAACAAAACTATAGTTAATGATCTGAGAAAATATAGATCTTATTTAAAACAAAAATATATTATTCAATTAGTATTTGATTTAACCTGGTTCATTTTAGGAAAATTATTAATAATATTAAAAAATTTTCCACATCTTATATATGTGCAAAAGGAAAAAAAACCACCATATTCCACAAAAACAGCCGTACATGTTAACACCATCTATCCATCCTTAACTTTAAGGGACCCTGGACCAAGCATCTCTTCTATTCCACTGCACCACGATCGAATAACCGTATTTTACTTCAGGTCTTGCGATCGCAGCCGTTTTGACCTTCTAGAAGGATCATAGGGATGAGTGGGCTTGGATAGACTTGAACCAGAGAATCAGGCTATTTTGGGAGGCTCGCATAAAATATTGGAAAATATAGGAAGGTCATGATGAAAATTTTCAGCAAATTACATGTTTGCTTTGTATGGTAAGATGAAGTAAACTGATGGATAGAGCCTTATTGATGGAGGATCAAGGTTCAAATTATGAATGATACAATACATGTTTTATTAACTAAAATTCGGTGAAATTTGTCGGCTAAAACCGTGGTTTCCACTTCCTGGGTTCACTCAGCTCTAATATTAGTACTTGGTTAGTACTAGGTTGTATTAGCAACGTAACCTGGCATTAGCTTAACTCAAAAAGCAACAAAGATAAATATCAATGACAATGCAGCAAGATCAATAATTTCGGATTGCTCATTACCGCTATCAAACACTATCTATCTGTCATCTACCACACTGCTACTACACGCTGAGAGGGGCGCGGCTGACCGCACGAAGCCCCATTTCCTATTCCGTGTAGTTGACGCCTCTGTTCCTGTTGTAATTATTGTTTAATTGTCCGAGTGCTGAGTCAGTTCCTGGGGTGCACTACCCACCACATGGGTATAGTTCAGATAGTTCAGATACAGTTTCCTATGTTTATACCCATACAAATTAAATTTTTTCATCGCATTACATCTAGAACGTAATGAACTTGTTTGTTTTCTTCTTG
Source organism: Rhaphigaster nebulosa (assembly GCA_948150685.1). Lineage (NCBI taxonomy): Eukaryota > Metazoa > Arthropoda > Insecta > Hemiptera > Pentatomidae > Rhaphigaster > Rhaphigaster nebulosa. The sequence continues at coordinate 93,478,550 of OX411306.1, read as the reverse complement.
TGCAAAAGATTTCTCCCAACGATGAAAAACTGGTTGGATAAATATGATCTCTAAGGATTTTTTTTAATGCTTAATGACAATTTAAAAAAAAATCACGCTCATTCTTTTTTTTTCTTTTTTCTATATAAATTTTTGTTGACTAATCACTGATAAATACAATACGTTCTGTAATGATACTTCATTTTTTAATCTACTTTCTTCGTAATAAAAAATGAATGCAAATTAAAAAAAAGAACAAAAATTCTGGTGAAACAGTTTAATAAGTATATTTTTTTTTCTGAAATCGTTTCTGACTTTTATATATTTTTTAAAATAAAAATGTCTATCGAATCCAGTACAGTAGTTTCAGTCAAACACAATGTTCTCAAAATCTCCAAATTATCTTTATGCAATTAAAAAAAAAACTTTTTTTCATTCAAATTTAGTAGAAAGTTCGTTGTTAATAAAAATAAGGAAGCAGACAGATCAAATAATGGAGTGATGAAAGGATTTACTCAAAAATAATTTAGAAAATAGCTTTTTTGAGGAATCAACCAAAAATTAAGGTGATGATATAAACAGTCGCTTAAGATCGGTTTTCGTTATGCAATCGATTATATTTTGACTAATCCATGCTTTCAGCAATTCAAAATAAAGAGAGATTTTTCGAAATAGAGTACGATGACGACAAAATAGTACATTTTTATCAATATTTCTTTAATAACTGTTTGGACTCCGGAAACCCTTCTTAAACATGAAAATTAGTTGGGATATTAAAAACTATATTTTTGTCTGATTGACGTCCTAAGGTTTGTGGGGAAGTAATTGAGTAATTAGTAAGTAGAAATTTCGGTAATAGCGATGGATAAGTAGAAACAATTTTTATTTTGTAAAATAAGAGTAAGAAGAATTACTTTCTAATGAAAACACAGGCTATATTTTGTTATAGTTGCTTCAGTTGAAACCATAAACCATTCTTGTGAACATTATTTGTTTGCTTCTTGGTACAAAATAAACTTCTCTAATACAGATTAACAGTTTTTATGGAACTGTATGTTAATATTACAATCATTTTGAAAATTAGTATACTCAATAATAAATTAAAAGATTCGTTTTCAGTTGTTGGTGCTATCATAGATAATTAGTAAAAATAAAATAGCTAAAAAGATACCAACATTTTTTATTTTATTTTAAACTACTCACATTAAATGCTAACTGTATATATATTACAACATAAATTGCAATTCAAAAAATACAAAATTTATCCAGTTTATCACCAACAAGTAAGACCAGTTTATCACAACAAAATTCAATAAAAAGGCACGAATTCTATTTTAAAAATGCAACTGTTTTACATAAAGAAAACAATATTGATTAACGAACGATAATAGAATCCATATTTATAACTAAAAACCTAGAAAGATCGGTAAATCAACAAACTGACGTTGATAATTTAAATACCTTCTGCGCTAGTAAAACAGATAAAATTAGAAAATAGAAAAAGTACAATTAATAAAACTAATAACCATTTTATCTCCGAACCCCTCCCCATTTGAATTTCATAATATAAACCACCACTCCACTTATCTTTCACCACTCCTAAATCATGCTTCAATAGCGAACCAAGTAAGACGAAATGAATCAATTACTGGCAATTTAAACAATCATATCTTTATATGTACGAGTTACATCAATAAATATAAAAGTTTAATTAGTTTTAATATTTACTGTAATATTTTACCATATGAAAAATAATTCCGAAAATAGGAGAAATAATAAAATAGAAATGACATAATATTATTATATTTACATAAATATAAATGTAATAAAAATATATTCGCCCACTTTATAAAATTGAATTTATATGTCGATTGAACCATTATGTTTTTTACAGCTTGAAAATGGCCCAAGATGGCCGAAACGTCAAAGCAATTTGAAATAAAATAAAAGAATTTTGGTGACCTTTTTTTTTTTTTAATAAATAAACTAGAAGAATTACTTTACAAAACGCCTTAAATGTAATTTTTTTTTCTATTTCGATAATAGAAGAAAGAATCAGTTCAGTTTTACGATACAAAAATTTAAAAAACCAAGACCTCTTGGTAAGTCATTGGTACTAACCTTTAATATAATTAATGATTTTTTCAAAAACCTGTTGTGGTTAAAAAATATTTAAAATTGTAATTAAATCATGGGTGGGAAACTTTTCTTGAAGATGTTTTATATTAAAAATCGATTCAATTATATCAGTCCTTAAAATTTACTTAACTTCCTAATTGAATTTCGTGATAAAACGGTCTTATCCTTTGAAAAAATTCGGGCCTTGAGATAAAAGCTTTAAAGATTATAATGAAATGTTGAGTAAAGACCAGGCGGGCTTAGATTCTTGCAGGAGTAGCATCCCCTGTGAGGAACGAGGGTTCGCGGCTCCACCCCTAACGCGCGTCCAGGAAAACGTTTTTTAATGGTCCTTTCCTCTCCTTCTTTACTTTCTTGAAACATGATATTTTCTTTTATCTTTGAATATCAATACTGGAAAAGTTTACTCTTTGCTTGCGAATCTGCACACCCCTCCAGTTAGGGTGGCTGTTGACGTCTTTAGAAGTAAAATATTCTTGTAAACTTTATCCTCATCTTCACAAACATTGCAGTTGATCACTTTAGCCTCCAAACCGACGAGATATGGATTGCTTATTAATTTTTTGATTGGAGATAAAAGCTTTTAAAATTTCGGCCGAACAATGTGCCATTTTCAGTGACATGATTAGTTCTGGCACATGACTCTAGCTCTGACGATGCGTCACATTAATGGGCGTAGATTTGAACACGAGATTTAAATTAAAACTTTGAAAATATTTACTGATTTTTTAAAATATTTTTTTTATATTATATTTTATATTACTATTATAACTCATAACTTATTACTAGCATAATCGGTCTAGGCTGCCAGTTGTGATCATTTCGGTACCTTTGGAATTGAGTGAACTAAAATATTATTGTCATAATTTTTGTGACTTCATTAAAATTTACTCTAACATCGTCACTGCCATGTTCTGAAGTAATTAGAACCTACCATCGCATCAACAATTATTAAGAAATAGATCTTTTATCAACATCATTGACACGTTTTTCATGAGAAAAATTACTTTTTTTTCTTTGCTTTCATCACTAATTAAAAAAAAAGGTGTGATTTTTTTCTGGGATTTCGATCAAATTATACCCACCACTGTACCGTCAGATACTACATTAACTAAAATTTACCATTAATTTAAGTTTTCAAAGTAAAATTTCATTTGAAAAATCTTTTTCTTTTTCTTTTATGAACATCGAACTTTTATATCCTTTAAAATATTAGAAATAGTATTATATTTTTAGTTTATTTTTCAGAAAACATGGAGGTTGGGCATTTAATATGTTTCTGATGCTAAGAATGATTTATCAAATAATGGATCCATTTTTTCGTTTATCTGTTTTTATATCTTCTTTAGTTTAAAAAGGATTAGTTTAATTTAATTGTAAAATAGTTCTTTTTTTTTTTTAAGAAATGGGATTTTATTATTGTACTACGGGAGGGGTTGGGACAAGTTAATAGGACGGAATCACCGGTAAAAAATACAAAATATAATATAGATTTCTTTAGCCTTAATTTATTGTTTATTTATAAAGTTGTCTACAGGTATTTTGTATATTTACTAACAAATGTTAATAAATAAAACGTCGTCATTCTAACTATAAAACCTCATAATTCCATACGAGCAAAAGTGGAGTTTCAAGGTTTTATAATTACGGCGTAAATAGAACTTAGAGAAAGATACGTGGTGGGATATATCTTACCCGCAATACTGGACTGTTGTGAGGGATAAGCGGTTTGACACGATGGAAAAGGTCGGATGCACCTAATGGTTTTATTATAAAGATACCTAGGCCTGCCATAAGTTATTTTATTGGGAAAATGTAGAAAAATCAAACATTGAATTTGAGTGTGAAAACAAGTATATAATATATTTTACGTATAAATGATTAGATATTAAAATATTATAAATGGGTTATACACAGGCTCGTAGTGTTCAGGACCACTCTTATATTGCAGTACGCAGTATTTATTTTAAAATTGTCAACTGCACCAGGATATTTTTCAAGCTCTCCAAACTAGAGTGCGCCCTGTGGCAAGCTGTAAACCCCAAACATACATGACCAATTTCGGAAATCCAGAGGGTTCATGTGTGGACTTACCGAGGGTTATTCTGTAGGTTTAATGAATTTAGGGATGTTCTCCTCCAAACATTGCTGAGTTGATCGAGAGTTCTGTGATGGGACTGAATTTTTCTGCAAACCCAGTGTTTTTCATAAAAGAGACTGCTGTTCAGGAGTTTCACCGCGTGCTCCAGAAGATCTATCTGATAGTTCCTGGCTCCATTTTTGGCGTCAAGTAGGAAAACATGAAGTTTTGTGATGCCTTCAAAACTTACTTCCCACATAACCATTCCAAGTCTTTGAACGGGCGATAGATGGCTATTTTAAATAATTAAAAACATTTAATTTAAACATTTAATTTAAATTTAAACATATTAATTTAAAGATTTATATGTAAGATTAGTTATGTAAATAAAAATCACTGTCAAAATTCAATCTGCATTTTTTTCTACAGAAGTTTTTCCTAAAACAGAACTTAAGATAGACGTAATTCGGTTTTAGTTAATTATATTATTTTTGTTCATGATATTATTACAGTATATTTATATTATATATTACATTATGTCATTAGTACGGTATCTTCATTTATCTTAGATGTCAACTGATTATTCACAAATAGATGATTGTTTAAAACATTTAGAGAATAATTGGGAAAAAATTGAAGACCCCACTGTAATAAAAGACTAACAAAAATTGTATTGAACGAATTTTTTTATGCACAAAATATATTTTTTTCGAATAAAATGACGAATATTATAAATAATTATTCGGGATACAGATGAGATCGATGTAATCTATAAATTTAAGCGGAATTTACATGAACCACTTAATAAATAACAAACTAGATAAACCAAAATCAAACCCTCTTAATTATTAATAAAAAAATTATTGATGCAAAATATATGATAAATTACAGATAAAAATAATTATTATGAAATATTAGAAAAACTCAATAGCCACCATAATTGGATGAGATTTACCCTCGAAAAATCAATAAATAATAAGATCAGATTTTTTCATATAGACATAATGATTAATAATAATAGAATCAGCACTAATGGACAAAAAAAGAAATTTCGAGGGATTATTAAGATTATTAAATTTTTATTCCAACGACCCATACATCCAAAAATAAAATGTAGCTAAAAATCTCATAAATAACGCAACTGTACTCACAGATACACCGTATAAAAAAGATATGAAAACCATTGTATATTGGATATTGATGAAAATTTTCTATCCAAGGAAATTAATCAACAAAATATGGTTTAACAAAATAAGTCCATAATTTAATTATAAAATAGATATTAAAGAAAAAAACCCATTAAATTCAACAATAAAAATTTTGGTGCGCGCATCACACAACTTTCACTTATCGCCCTATCATAATTAGGTATCCATTTACTAAAATAATTCAATAATTCGAGGAATTCACATAAAAACTGCTTGAAATATTTTCAGGAGTATACATTTCATTGTTCAAAAGAACAACACATTTTTTTTCTTAATAATTAATATTACAATTCTGTACACTATATACTTTTGTTAAGCTTAGAAGAAATTTTAAATGCTTTCATTTCATTTCTATTGAAATTCCATTCAGTTTCCATGGAAACATTTTTATTCCATTAAATAATATAAAAGTAAAATTTATCGACTACTATAAAGTTTATATTTTTTGTGATCACTTCATTACCTTCTACTACTTTATAGGTTACATAATAAGTTTTCTAAAATCTTTAGCTTTCCAACGGTATATTATACATCTATATTGTAACTCTTATTTCCGGGAATTTGTTTTCAGCCTGGGAAAATATTTTTCTTCTTTCCTCCTTTAGTTAATCATCAAATTCTTTAATACTAAATATTTATCCATGTTCTATTACTACTAACAATAAGATGGTTAGTTATTACAAATAAATAAAATTAAAGGAACTTTAGAAGAAGCCATTTTGAAAATTCGGCAGTTAAGTCCAGTCAGACTATATCAATGAGGATAAGACCTAGGTAATATTAAAGATCATTTAATTTTACATTGGTATAACGAATCAAGTTAATCAAAAACGTTGGAGCCTTTTTCGCGAAAAATGTATAGTATAGTATGTATAGTATGTATAGTATGGTATAGAGTGGCACTTTCGATTAATTAATTTTAGCGAAAAATATCCCAGACATATAGTTATCTTAAATACGTAATTTCAGTTTTATACAACTTTTCGTTTTTGAGCTAGGCAGTTCAAATGCACTGTTGTAGATCAATCTTTGCCTATACTAGTCCGATTTAGATAATTCTTTTTTGTTTTTTTTAGAGAGTTTTATTAAATTTTATATAATTTATCATAAAATCCATACTTTTTGAGTTATGTGCAAGTAAAATTTTCTTTTCGTTATAAATTTTCCCCCTGCATTTTCTAGGTGATGTATTATATAAATGAAAAGTTACAAGGCTTTGTGGAGAACACTTTAGTCAAGTTTCATTAAAATCTTTAAAGCCGTATTCCAGAAAATTGTTAAAATGTGTAAAATTTATATACAAAATCTTAATTGTTAAAAAGTGTAAATTGTTACAAACGTAATTTCAGTTTCTCGCAAAATTTCTTTTTTGAGCTAGGCTGTTCACATACACTGTTGTAGTTCAATACGCATCCTCAGGAAACCAAACAGCTCTCGCGTGAACTTCAACATCATTGGCGAATATGTACTGAAATCACAATAACGGCCCAAGATGGGCGAAATGACGAAGTAATTTGAAATTCAATAATAGAATTTTGGTGATTGGTTTTTTATTTTCACTAAATAAATTATAAGAATAACTTTACGAAAGGCTTTAAATTTATTTTATTTTTTTATTTATTTCAATAGTAATAATTAGGTATCTATTTTCTAAAATAATTTCAAGGAATTTTGCATTTTCTCCGTGATGTACTACATAAATGAAAAGTTACAAGGCTTTGAGGAGAAGACTTTAGGCAAGCTTATCGTAAGAGCCGTTTTGGAGAAAATTTTAAGTTTCATCTAAATCGTTCGAGTCGTATTCGAGAAAATAGTTAAAATGTGGTACTTACGATAGATCGACTTCAGTGAAAAAGTTGCGGTAACATCGCAGGCATATACTTACCTCAAATACGAAATTTAAGTTTCGTAGAACTTTTCGTTTTTGAGTTAGGCTGTTCACATACACACAGTCAGAGAGGCCATTTTGCGATACTTGGTTTTTTGGACTCCAGAGACCATGAAACGTGTATTTCCGTTGAAAGCTCGAATTCGAATTTGTTCACGATCGCAATACTTTCCCTTTTATATATTCTATATATAGATAAATGAAAGTAAAAACATGAACAATAATAATATTAAAATAATGCTTAATAAAACTATAATAAAAAAAATAATGGGCTATTATACAGTATGAAATAAAAATAAAGTAGCCATAGAGGATAATCTTAAAAATAAAAATATGGAGAAGGACATAAATAAAAAATACCTTTAAAAATTCTTTAAAATGCAATACATACAGACCAACTGATAAAATCAAAGACATTTTCGGGTTATATGATTGCCAGGAAGTGAAATTAGATTTATCTAACAATAATAAAACATCAAAAAAGTTTACTGATGAAGGATGAAATAGGAAAATGCAAAAACACAATGTAAGATACAAATTAAAATGCCAAAACTGTATAAATTTATATTTGCGGGTGCATTTATGTGTTAGTAGGTATGTGTATGAATTGACAGCGTCTTTTTGGGAAGTGAGGAGGTGTTGAAAAAGGCGAGATTTGAATGAGGAGAAAGAAGAAGAATGTTGGATATTAGAAGGGAGGGGATTCCAGAGGACGATAGAGCGGGCAAGAAAGGAATGTTCGAATGTTTTGGTTCTGTGGGAAGAGATGTAGAGGTCAGAAAGGCGCAATCTTGTTTCCTGTCTGGATATGAATTGTAGGAGGCTGTAGATGTAGCTGTAGACGAAGATAGGGGTTGATTAGAAATAGCAACTGCTTGAGATCGATCAGAAAGGAAAGATTGAAACCAAAGAACAGAATTATTGGAAAAGGATAGATATTTAAGTTTAGTAAAGAGGATAGAATGGTCAAGGGAATCAAAAGCTTTAGAGAAGTCATGGAGCAATAGTACTGCTAACTTTTTATCGTCCATAGCGGTTTGTATATCACTGGTGATTTTGATTAGAGCGGATTGCGTGGAGAAGCTGGGTCGGAAACCGGATTTGAGAGGATCAATTTCACTTAATTAACTAGATGATGGCATGCAGGGTAAATAGAATGGTAGATTGTGTTACAGATCTTACTTTATTGACGTTACGTTATTCATTAAACTATTGGCTTATTAATTTCTAATCTAAATGACTATCATTATAAAAATCTGCAGACTGTAACATATGTATTTGAGAATACTGGGAGAACTCTTGCTTATTTAAAATATTATCCTGATGCCACATAATATTATACATTGATGTACCCAATGAATCAAAGGACTTATCTTATTGTTGTTCTATGGTCTAGGTCTCTCTCTCCAGTCTCGATGTGCCGCTTAGCTGTACCCTCTGCGACTAATTATTACAATTAGTTGATTTTCTACATTAAGAATTTCATATGATATCTGCTTCGCTCATGCTTCCACAATTAGAATGAATTTGTTATTAAATCCCAGCTGTTTGAAATCGAGTTCCAAATCGCCTAAAGAAGACATTCTTGCTGATATCTTATTTAAACAAGGGCTGCACTTTTGTCTTCTGCTCGTCATAACTTGTGGCAGAAAGACGAGAAATAATAAAGTGAATGAGGACGAACTGGCGAGAGCTTGGCAACAGAGTTATTTCTTACCCCTTATCAACAGTTGACACAGGAGGAAAGATGGAAACCGCCGACGCCTCTGTTAGATGGTAGCTTTTCTTCGTTCTGTAATTCGGCTGCATACAACTTATATTTTGTTTTTACAGTATATTTTAATAACTAGAAGTTAATTTAATTACCAATTCATATTAATGGCATCACCCCAAACATAATCATTTTAATGTAATCTTTTATTTAATTTAATCTGTAATTTTTAGTTTTCAAACGGGTATATTGTACATCTATATTACAACTCTTAGTTCTCGAAATTTATTTTAATCTAGGAAAATATTTCTTCTTTACTTAATTAGCAATTCTTTCGTTGTTTGTATTTATCCATTTTTTATCACTATTAACACTGAGAGCCGGTTGATTATTTTAATTAACAAAATTAAAGGTACTTTAGAGGAAGCCATTTTGAAAATTCGGCAATTAAGTCCTGTCAGATTATTCCAATGCGGATAATGACTAGCTGATATTAAAGACCATTTAATTGCAGGTTGATATAACGAGTTTAATCAAAATCATCACAGCCTTTGTTTGAGAAAATTGTACAAATGTTCTAGTTAGTCGATTTTGGTGAAAAAGTTTTTGTTACATTCCATGCGTATACCTGCCTTACAGTCATAATTTCAGCTTACTATGTATTTTTTCTTTTCGAGCTAGGCTTACAATCACACACAAACACAAATTTTTTACAATCGTAATACTTTTCCTTAGATGCTATATATTTCATACGCAGGTAAGTGGAAGTAAAACTAAAATGAATGATTGAAATGAACGGGTCAGCATTTTTAATATAATTATTTTCCGAGTGCAATGTAATAGTAATTTGATATTCATTTTAATTGGGGTTAGAACTGTTTACAATGAATGCAAAAGGCTTCCTTTTTGTATAATAGTTAGTTTATGTTAGAGTGTTTACATATAGTTTGAAACTTAGAATATGCTAAAAGTAAAAATTGTTTCATAATAACAAATTATAATAGTTCATTCTAAGTATATAGAAAATGATTTTCGTCTTTCGCGAATTATTAGGCCAGTGTTCTAAAAAGAGCACCCCTCTTCCACGCGTTTCTTTAAATAAATAAATTGTATTTAAAAATATTTTCTGCCAAAATAGATAGCTATCCTGCATTTTTTAATTTCCTAATATACATAATACTGTCTTCATAAGCTCAGAGGTCCTAACTCGAAATAATTTTTTTAAAAAAATTTTTATATTGTACCTGAATTGATCTAAAAACTTAACCTTTTTTTGGCATTTGAAAGCTCCAAACCAATGATTAGGAACTAGTCATTAGATTTAGGGCTTTTTAATGTCATAAAAAGGTGTAGTTTTAATGAAATTCGTGTACAAGATGATTTAAAAAAAAATTATTTGGAGTTAGCGCCGTTTAGCTTATCACGGCTTTTTATTTCAGCTTATGTATTCCACAAGTTGTCTAATAAGAGTTGTGTGCTGAGGATTTGTATAACCAAATATACTCTTGGAAAATAATGTGTTTTTCTTATTGGAATTATTGCTATCGTCGAATTAATTTTAAATTCACTTTGTATGCATATTTTTAAATAGTACTCTTATTAACCCCATTTCTCTCACTAATACAAGGTTTTTATTATTATTATCATAGGCCATTCTTATTATTATTATCATAGGCCATTCTTATTATCATATTCTTTCCTTATATTCACTTATCTATTTGGAACGAGAAAGACCGTCATACCCGGACTCTGGCCACTAAGGCAGTTTTCCATGACCTTCCACTATCCTGTGATCCTGTGACCAGGACTCTGTGTGTAGAGGCTCACCTCTTTGCTAATGGATGCCATCCCCGTTCGGGAACTGCATTACCCTTCTCTCCTCGGAGTGCCGCTCTGATAAAAGCCTCAGGGGTTAGCGATGAAATTTTTTTTGAAGCCTCGCTAGGAGAGATCTTGGCCTCCGGGGTTTGCTAAAAGGCTGCTATGCTAAGAGGTTTCCGTCATTATGTCCCGGATCAGGTGATGCAGGGTGAATTTTCTATTGTATTTTTTTTCAAAGTGAAGGGAAAAGTTATCCTTATAACTAAATTCACTTATCCCGTGTTTTTTTAACTTTTACCGTTATACAGAGAATAATGTTGGTTTGAACTTGGAGGGAAAGATAAATTTTCAAAATTTCAATATTTTACACAAAATATTTGATGTGACATGAGTGATGAGTCGTGAATTATATTTAAAGTATTGTTTATTAATGATGTGTGTTTATTGCTAGAACATTTTTGAAAAGAATAGAAATAATTGAAATTGAATAGATAAATGGAGCGAATGTACTCTTTAATCACAATTGTCATTGTCCTTTATTGAGACATAATGTATGATTACTTAATAAAAGTAGTTTAAAAAAATTAATAAATAAATAAAAGTTTGGCTAAGTAAGGTAGCAAATCAAACATCGGTGAAACAAAAGAAATGCGAGTGAACGAGCGATGTCGGAATCCACTTGTTCTGAGGGAAAAGGTCCTAGATCAGGTGGAATCATTCGTCTACTTGGGAAACGTGGTCACTAAAGAAGGGGGCTCAATGGAAGATGCCAAAAGCTGAATCTAAAAAGCTAATGGGGCATTTGTTCAGCTGTATCCAATATGGAAGAACAAGAAACTGTCCAAGAAAACAAAAATAAGGCTATTCAACACCAAAGTCAGTATGGATGTGAAACATGGAAAGTGACCGAAACCGTTACCGACCCTTTCAGACCTTCATCAACGGCTGTTTACGAAGAATCCTGGAGATCTGATAGCCAGAGGAGCTTGGAGTACGACTGAGCAGCTTCCTATACACCTGGAAATAAGGTGGATAGGACACACATTAAGGAAACCAGATAGTGCCATCGAGCCAAGATAGTGCCAAGAAGGTCTTCAATAGAACCCCAGAGAGCAAGAAGAAGAGGAAGACAAACAGAGACGTGGTACATAAGGGCCTGGGCAGGACCGGCAAGACTTGGCAAGAGGCAAAAGTGATTACTGAAAAAAGAAAGGAATAGAAGGCACTTGTAGGTGTCCTATGCTCCTCTAGGAGACAATCGAGATATTAGATATTAAGTAAGGTAGGTCTGTTGATCAGAAATATTTAAGCATACGGTACTGATTTTCAGGTATCGTAGAGGAAGAGATGGAGGTATAAAATTGTTGTATTTAATGTTTATATACTGTTGAAAAGCAAGTATTGTGTAACTTGAAATCTACTGTAGTGAGGATAGCATTTTCTCAGTATTTTATTCGGTATTGTTTGAATTTTATAGACGCTGTGAACATCCTTAACAACACCAATTTGGAGACATCTTATCCTTCAGGTTATCAACTTATTCTAAACAGAGTGAGAAGTTTGTTCAATGGGTCCGCCGTGAAATAAAAGTCAACCCTTCCTGGGTGGATCCGAACCGGCGCACAGTGGGACGAAAATTACAATAAGCCGTCATAATTCTTTATTTGAATTTTGATGGCGAAAAACGCACCACTTGTGCAATGTTGAAAACTTGAATATTTCACAAGAGAGGGAATACATAAAACATAACTAAAAATAAAAATTACCTTACCATTTGTAATCCAAAATAATTTCTCCTCCACTGAGCTGCGTAGGGAATTACTAAAAACATTATTCTTATATTTAGCTTGTTCCAAAGTTCGCAGATGCACGCAGCTAAATGTCGCTTTATATTATTGTGTAAGTTATATGGGATTTATAGAAACTAATTTTTAACTTTTCTGATTTCGATCTAGTACTTAAGTGGCAATAAAAACTGTGAATAAAAAAATGTATACTCATTCACTTTCAGGAATATTAAATTATTAAAATGAAGTAAAACAGACTGTTAATAATAAAAATGATATAAAAAACAACATAGCACAATGTGCTTGCACAAATATACAAAAATAGGAGGTTACAGCAATAAAGACAAAGAGCTTACTAAAACAGATTACATAAAGTTGGGCATAATTTTAAATATGGTCAAAATATACTAATATTCACTAATGGTAAACATATGACATAAGTAAGAATAGTTATTCATTAACTTTATGGATTTTAGAATGAAAACAAAACACTGTATCATATTTTAGTGCGATTTATCATCTATTTCCAGAATTTGTTAAGCTAATATCAGGAATACCGACGACGGTGATGGATATATTGTTTTAAAATTGAATACAATTTGTCTTGAACATACATTTCGATGTAAATTTTCATTTGCTTTGAAAAAAGGTATAATAAAAAGGAGTTTTGACCGTTTTCTTTGCGGTTACATCTCTTAGTGCGGCGTCGCTTATGGTTCAAAAATGCTGAGGTCTTAACACGCTATACCACCACGGCCTCGAATATTATGGACATCGTAGCTTTTGTTGAACTCTCTTCCGTAAGTTGATGGTTACGGAATATATATACTTTATAATATATATATATATATATATATATATATATATATATATCACTTTTTACAAACATACACCTACCTGTAAAAAGCGACGCTTGATAAAGAAACGAAAGATTTTTAACTCAGTATCTTCTTTTTTATCTGAGCTCCTTACTACTTAGAGATTATCACCCAAAGTGCAAAAGGCAATTGTGTTTAAATATGCATTATTCGGCTTATTATGCTGAATAAGAATAAAACAGAAAGCACATAATTTTAATGTCAAACCATAAAGAAAAAATCAGTTTTTTTGCTTTCCTAGAAAAAATGCGGTTTTTAGACATATAACCTTTTTTTTAAATAATAACAAAAACAAATTTAGTTTTAATGTTATTGTTTTTAATATATTCTAATTTCTATTTGGTCTTTGTTTTGACCCAGAACAGTGATTACTGCTTCTATTCTAGTCAATCCTTAGCCTTCCAATTACGATAACATGCTCATTAAGCTGCCGGTGATAGTCCTTCAGTGAAGCACACATCCACTAACGCTTCAACTTAACTAATCAACTAGCGGCCATCACCTATAAGCATTAGCTGTAATGACAGCTCCGCCCTTGGCTCCTTCATTAACCGCCCAAAGGACAAACTCTTGATAAAGTGGGTCTCCTCATAGCCTCACCTAATTTCACTTCCCCCAGTCGTAAGCCTTCTATAAGTTAACTTTTTAGCAGCGATTGACGAAATAATAATTTCAAAAATCGCATCTTGCCCTCGATCGAATGGTAATGCTGAATAAATACTTTGGCCCATTAACAGGATTCGGTATTCTCGTCGCATTAAATTGGAAAAAAGACGATTCATTTTCCGTATTTCTTATGCAGGCCAATCCTTCTTCGATTCAATTGGGCACTGCTCGACGTTTTGGTTTTTAAATGTATATCTCAGCCTTATTGAATTGAAATTCGTTCGGGATTGTGCTATTTATTGATTGCTGGTGGCTCTATAATTCACTGTGATATTTACAGTGTTAATAACGCCAAACGAGAAATGAAGCAGATTACCATCAAAGTCTATATAAATATAAAATGGATTAATAGGTAGGGGATGCTTCCAGTTGACTTAACAAGCATTATTGCTTACTTATTTTCCTTTGAATTCGAAGCCCACAAAGACCAATGTGGGTCATCAAATTATTACGTATTTGAAGAGTCCTTATTAGTTCTACATGATGATTATTATCCTTTATAATATTTATTAAGGATAATAAAAATGTTTATCATAAATACAAATTGAATACTTTCCATTAAGTACATTAAATTTAGTATGTTTCATATGAGGTATTATTTTGTTCATAAAAAAAGAAAATTACATAAACAGAATTATCAATAATTAACAAACAATAAGCCTGATAAAACTGACTCTGACGAATATCATTTCAAAGATAAAATTCCAGAGACTAATAAGTAAACAGCCCAAATAAAGATGGGGCTTAGGCAAGGGGGCGGCTTGTCACCGATCCTGTTTAATGCTGTGCTGGACAAGATCATGAGAATTTTTTGGCAAGATGACGATGCAGGTGCAGTAATAGGAACAAAAAGGGACAATGTGAAAGTAAAGTGTTTGGCCTTTGCAGACCATCTAGCCCTGCTAACAGAAACAGAGGAGGGAGCTATAAAACAGGTAAACACCCTCAACAAATTGCTGAGAAAACGGGACTACAGATTTCGCATGAAAGACAGAGGTTATGACAACGGATGCCAGCTTTAGCAAGGAAATATTGAACACAAAATATGGGCAAATAAAGGTAACAAAAAAGTTTAAATACCTAGCGGAGATAATATATAACAAGTGAACAGATAGGACATCCGTAGAAGAAAGAATAACCAAACTGGAAAGACTGAACTTTGCCACTAGAAATATGTACAGCAAGAAAAATTTGTCCTCCAATGCAAAAATAAGGCACTATAGTACAGTAGTAAGACCAGCAATACTGTTTGGTCTGGAAACAGTCAGCCTTCCGAGTCTGGAGAAAGTCCTGAAGATTGAGAGAAAAATTCTGAGGAGGATTCATGGATCCAAAGTAACACAAGAAGGGTATAGGCGAAAATCCAACGAAGAAATATACATTGGAAGATCTTGAAACAGTCGTCAGGACCAGGAGACTGAGGTTCTACGGCCACAATAAGAGGCTAAACAAAAAATTTTCGACAAACTCTTATGCTATAAGGGTATAGGTGGATATGTGAAACAAATAAAAGAGGAGCTGGATAGCCTAGTTTTAAAGGATAAGGACTGCTTGGATAGAGAGCTTTTTGGAAAAAAAATAAAAGAAGTTGGGGTTCTTGCAGGAAGGAAGGAGAGACGAGGGAGAAAATGGACTAAGCGCGAGAGGAACAGTCCAGGAAGATGAGAGAGTATTGGAGTAGAAGGAAGGCGGAGGGTGTGAAGAAGATTATTAAGTGATATTCAAGTGGTACTTGCTGGCCGATTCGTGTAAAAAAAATTAACAAAAATAATCTAAAATTATACATAATTAAAAAAATAGTTTATTGATTTTAAATATAATATCATAAATCGATTTTATGATATTATTTTTAAAATCAATAAACTATTATTTTAATTATGCCTATATTTAGATTATTTTTGTTATTTTTTTTTAATAATAATAAATTCTTTATTTATTCCGGGACATGTCTCTTTAGAATAATATTACATGTAAAATTAGTTGAGCTTTAGAGCCTTAGAGTAGAACAAAAAAGAATATGATATTGAGTAAATAATAGCATAAATAAACAAATAAGAAAAAAAATGATATCATAATAAGTAATAATGACATAACTTTTAAACCTTTAAGGAAAAATAAATTCTTAGAGTTTAGAATACAAATAAACTTGCAATATTAATACATTAAAAATAAATTCAGTGAAAGGGAATAAATTTATATTAAAAATAAAAGTAAAAGTAATGCATTAATATATGATTGGGTGTAAATTTTAGTTGAAAATAAGGAGTACCTATTTGCAAATGTTTTGGAGCTGCCTGGACATGAAGTGACTGAATAGACGGGATTTAAAGACGGGAAGAATATTGGAGCAACGGATGGAAGAAGGAATGTAATTCCATAGAGATGAGGATCGGATCAGAAAAGATCTATCAAAACCTGCGGATCGGTGGGCCCGTATATAAATCTGAAGACCGAGAACGGGTATGGCGGGAATGAACAGAAGATTTGAATTGAAGGAGGTCGAAGATGTACGATGGATGGCGGGATTGGATTACTTGGTAGAGGAAGGATGTCAGGAAGTATTTACGACGGTAGGAAGGGTACAGCATCTTCTTAGAATGGGAAGACAGAGGCGTCCCTCGGGATACCGAAGATAAATCATACAAAAGGTACGACGGGAAATATCAGAGACATTGTTTTTCCAGGAAAGAGTTTTGCCAAAAGTGATTCCAAGATTTCTTATGGTTGGCTGGAACGTAATGGGATTATTATTTAGGAACAAGGTTGAAATATGAGGAACAGTTTTAAGGAGGTGATGGGAACCTATTACAATTGCCTATGTCTTCTCTGCATTCAACTTCAGCTTGATAGCATCAGCCCAGTGACTTATTCGATTCTCCTGGAGTCTTTTTGTGGCCAGTAATAGGTCAGAGGGCAGGAAGTACAAGTATATTTGGAAATCGTCAGCATAGATATGGTATTGAGAGTGATGGATAAGAAGGGGGAGATCATTAATATAAATAGCAAATAGAGTAGGAGACACAGAGGAACCCTAAGGGATAATGAGAGGGACAATGTCTTGGAAGTAGGTTTACCTGGAACGACTGCATACTGCATCCGATCTGAGAGGAAGGATTGGAACCAGCGCATAACACTGTTGGATAAACGAAGACTTTGTAGTTTGTTTAGGAGGATGTTATGGTCAACAGTGTCAAAAGCTTTGGATAAATCTAAAAGGATGAGGATGGTCATGTTTTGATGTTCAATGGCGGTTTGGAGGTCGTGGGTTATTTTCAGGAGAGCGGATTGCGTTGAGTAGCAAGGTCGAAAGCCAGATTGGAGAGGGTTAATGAGGGAACGTTCTTCTCAGAATTTTGAAAGTTGAATTTGTACAAGGCGTTCCAGTGGTTTTGAGAGGTTAGAGAGGAGAGAAATCGGACGGAAGTCATGGTGTGAGGAAGGATTTGTAATGTTATTCAGACATGGGTCGGACTAGGGCAGTTTTTCATGAAGAGAGGAATATGGAATTGTCTAGAGAAAAGTTGTAAATATGGTATAGATGGGGCATAAGGGTTGGGAGACAGGATTTCATTAGCTTTACTGGGATATAGTCAGGACCATAACCATTGGTGTGGGATTTTAGGATAGTGGAAAGTAATTTGTCATATGATACGAGGGAGAAAAAGAAGTTTTCTGGGTTGAAGGTATGATGTTCAAGATCAGCAACAAGTGAAGGACTAGAAGTAGAAGATAAGAAATAGTCATTGAGATCTTCTGGGACGAAAGAACTCAGGTTTTTGGATTCTGGTACGGATAGTTATAGAAGGATATTCCATTTGGATTTGGAATCAGAAGCATTGGAAAGGGAAGAATGGATGTGGAGGGATTTTGCACGTCGGACTGCGAATTGGGTTACATTGCGCAGCTATTTGAAAGACGCAAAATCACCTGAAAAACGGATGCGACGAAATTTGCGTCTTGCTGCTTCTCTTCTTCTTATCATTTGCTTTATTTCAGGGATTAGCCAAGGAACAGTGGGACGACATACGGTTCGGTTTTTAAGGGGAGCATGAATGTCTAATACGGATTGTAGGTTTGAGGTAAGGGTGGAAACCATGGGATCTATAGAATTATAGGAATATATGATGTCCCAGTGGGAAGTATCCAGGTCAGGTTGAAGGGATTCATATGAAAGGAGGTCCAAACTACGATGTGAAACAGCTTTTGGAGTAAAGGATTTGACGGGTAGGTCGTATGAAATCTGGATAAGGTCGTGTGATGAAAGAAAAGGAAAAGGATGCTGGGAAGAAGAGAGGATTTTCATGGGTGAGTCAGAAATTTAAAGATCTAACCAGGTATCAGAAAATTGTGTGTGATGGATGGGAGAGTAAGGAACGAGGTAAAGATTCAGGGAAGACACTAAATCCATAAGAAATGATTTATCACTGGATTCAGATAGCATATTAATGTTAAAATCACTAGAAATAATGATATTGGAATAGGTAAAAACCAGTTGGACAAGGGAGGATTCGAAGGTATTGCCGAATGAGACACGAGGAAGTCGGTAGTCAATGACAAATAATATAGGAAAAATGATAGTTGAAATTTCAACAAACATGTATTCTAGGCGAGAAAATGAAAGAGAAGGGGATTGAAGTAGGATTTTGGCCTTTAGACTGTAATGAACATATAGTCCGACATAACCTCCCGTACGATCAGGCCTATCATGTCGTAGGAAAGAGTAATTAGGAAGAGATACTAGGGATGAAGGGATAAACGACTTTAGCCAGGTTTCCCATACGGCTATTATTTGATAAAAATTATCAAGGAAATATTGTTGAAATTCATCATGGTGGGCAATAAGGGATTGTGCATTAACGTGACAGGAGTTTAGGATCTTAGTCATAACTTCAATAAAAACAAATAGAACAATTTCGATATAGAAAAATGAAAAGTTTGCGTCATTGAGGTGACGTGCATACCAGGCTCAGTTGAAGACGTCTAAGTCGCCAAACTTACCTATAATTACCGCCGGGTAACCATCGGATCGCCTGCACCTAACTCTACCTCCACTGAAATATACATATTTAATTTTCGATATTACCTTTTTCTGTCTTACCAGCAATTAGAGGAGCTTATTAGTGGGGACCACCGCTTCACTGACGTATACGCGGTGCGACTCGTTATCTGTCCAGTCCAGGTGACGTGTAGAGAAGTCCCTTTTTGTTTTTCTCTGTCGCACGAGCTCGTCTCTTACGCTTTGTCTCACAAATCGTGCGATTATAGGGCCAGGGATGCTTTCTTGTTTCGGCCTGAGCCGTACGACGTGGTCCAAATCATCTGGGCTCAACTTAACGCCCAGGCCTGCACCGACGCTGAGTATTGTGCCCATAACAGTGTCTCCCGATTTCTCCAGAATACCTCTTATTTCTATTGTATTGCTAAGCTGATTTTGCTCATCGTGGTTTAGACGGCCCTCTAGATCGGAAATTTTCTATTTAAGAAATTGCTTTCTAGTGTTAATTTTTCCACTTGGCATTTTTGCTCCTCTTAAAGATTTTCTATTTCTTGCAATCTTTCCACATTTTCTTAGGAAAGCTCCGACTGCTTCTGAAGGGTTTGTTTTATCTCTTTGAGCTCATCTATCGGTTGAAGCTTCGTCTTCATTTCCTTGACCTCCTTCGTGAGAGTCCTCAATAGGTCATTGAACTGTCTTCTTTGGCTGGTAGCGGTGCAACTTCACAATCGGTGCATGTCCAGCTGTCGAATATTTGGAGCTGTCGAAGTCCATAGATTCGGCTTTTATGTCGAAAAAAATTTGACAGATGACGCAAGCTAATCTAGCCAATCTGATTCATTAGAAATTTTGCAATTAACCATTTTTATGAACAGGTAATAATAAAACTTTAAACGGCGAAAGAAAGTGTTAATAATAATATAAACCTGTGTATTTATACTGTGACTAAAGGACTTATGCTTGCCAAACAAACTGACGAAGTAATCCTTTTTAATTTTCTTAAAGTTTTATCACTATTTCTAATAATGTTCACTAAAATAGTGTATTAATAATTCACTGGTGTGTTGTATAATGAAAATATACAATAACTACGTAAATTTTCAACCGGAGTGTAGGTAAATAGCTATTGAAATAGAATAATAAGTTAGAGACACGCAACTGAGCACTTGACAGGAGGACCAGCGATGCTCTAAGACTGATTGTTGATAATTCTTTTTATGTCATTTTTTTCTTTTAATCTTGTATATATGGCATGAATAAATCCTAATACCTATTGCTCTTGAGTGTGGCAGATTGTATTATTTCTCAATTAAAAATTGATCTAAAAAATAAATAAACATGAATATGTAACAAACAAAAAAAAAAGATTTGATAGTAAAATATGCATTATAAATCACTCAACTTCAGTGCCGTATGTATAATTTTGGAGGCCCGTGGCTGCCATGTTTTGAGGCCTCTTAGGCTTCTTGTTTGAAGTCTTTGAAGAATTGGCTGTGTATTGTACATTATAATACAGTATTATTGTTGATCGTAATACTATATACAACATAATTTGATATTGTATTTGTGATTTACATCTTATGAGGCTGTCCATCTTTTTTTAAATAATAAAAATTGATATTCTATTATATTTAATTAATTATATTTATAATTATAATTAAAATAAAGTACCTCTTTTAATCCCAATAAAAAAACAATTCTATTAATGTAATTCCATAAAAATTTTATTTAAAAATATATAAAAAAATTGTGACGTTTTGGCCATTTTCAAACTTTTGCATTCATTTATATAATTAAAACGCTATCATCATTTTCCAATAGAATAAATTAATATGTACAGTACAGGGAAGTACTAGTTTAACATTTAAAGTTTTTTTTTTATAAAAATGTTTCTTCCGAAAAACAAATATTATTTGATCATTATAGTCAAATAATCAGTATGGTGATATTATTTATTTTTATTTTATTATTAAACTGAATGCCATTCATGGCTCACTTACAACGATATTTCCATGTAAGTGTTCAATCATATAAATGAAAGCAAACTTTTGGAAAATGGCCATATCCAGATAATCCAGAACATTACAATGTTTATTGTGTATTTTTTAATCAAATTTGTTTTATTTTTAAAAATGAAATTATCTTTTCTTGAGATTACTAGAGGTCCTTTTTTTATTTATGGTTAATTAATATTTATATCGTATTTTACTGTTATAAAGGCCAATTTGGGACGATGCCCGTGGTATTTGCCACCTTGCTATTTACGCCCTTGCTCAACTTCTAGGCACTCAGCTCTGGAATTCTCAACTGACATATAACTAGATCATTAAAGCTCTAGGGCAAATCAGTTTTCGTTTCAAGGCTTGCCTAATTACCATGATAGCTCTTGAATAAATATATCATGATACAGATTACAGTTTAAATAACCACAATCATTATAAATGCTTCGATACTACTTTTGCCATTAAACGTTTGCATTTCAAACTGAGTTAGGATCCTTCAAACGTTCTAAACCGAGGAACTCAGTTTATTGTTAGTATGATCTGGATCGAAACTAAACAAACTCAATTCTGAAATGAAGTCTAACTTCCCATCAGAGCAGAAGCGGTAAATGTAAGCAAGCGAATCGGAGATTACTCCACAACCTAACCTCAAATAAAAGCGTAGCTAATCCAGCCGAGCCTGTGTCAACAGGATTAATTAATTGAAGTCATCCCCTTGGCTAATGCTCGTCTCATCTTACTGGATCGAAACTTCGCGGTGGATGTCTTAACGGTCGAGACCAATATTTAAATTTAAGTTGGATTTTTAGAATTAATTTCGTATTTCTTATTTTATGAAGGATAGGCTAGACGTGCCAAACAATAGATATCGCTCTGGGGTTAGCCCATTTGATGCTCAATCCAAAATAATAAATACTTTAGTTTTATATAGAATTTCACAATGCTTCATTCGCCTGCATTCTTCAAGTACTAATTTCGTACTAAAGCTTTCAGACAGGTTAAGAGTTACAAAGCACACATATATATGTTAGAATACACAAATACCGCACTATATCAATATTGGTAGTAATCGTTCTATTTCGTAGACAGGAAATTGAACTACTCCATTGTTTCCAATAAAGAAGCAGGTAATATTTTCAAGTTTTTTTTAATTTTTTTACAACACTCACTCTAAGGATTTTTGCCATTTGGCGCCGTGAAGAGCAATAAATAGGAGACTCGATAAACTGAAGATATAAATAAACTGAAACAAGAATGTAATAAAAGATTGAACCATTTAAAAATTAGGCAGACGGAAAAATAATGCCAACTGCATATAGGATGCTAGTAAGGTCAAAGAAGACTATGGTTGCATTATGTATTCCTCAGCTTGCAAAAGACTCTTAAAAAAATTGGATTCGATTCAGAACACCGCATTAAGGCTGAAGATTGGACCATTTAATACAAGCCCAGCACATGCATTCCTAATTGAAGCTGGAGAATTACTCTTAAATCACAGAAGACTGTACTTCTTTACTTGTACTTTGCAACACTGCCAAAATTATGTATATGCCTGATCAGAGGAATTATGATATTCTGCAAAAGAGTATCGATCATTCTATTGATCCGAACCTGGAAGACACAAATATAATAGATCCGAATTTCTCTAGAATACCTTTATCAATTTACAATTGCCGAGCCAGCGGATATTTTATTCCATCCATTAAAACAGAAAAAGAATTTCAGCTACTTTTGAGGTTTTGAAGATCAACCATAATGAATAGTAATAATGAAATTTATATAGCATGAAATCAAGCACAACCGATTCCTTGATCATCAAATCATATAAAATATAATTATTAAATATATTATTATTATAGTATTATTAATTAACAAATAATCTCAGTCAATATAATTGGGATATACCTCAATAAATTATTATCCACACAAGTTGTTTTCAATATTACTAAATAATAAACTATAAATAAAAATTAATAATAATAATAAAATAAAAAAAAGGTTCCTTTTTTTTTCTATGGATTTTCTATCATGCTTCTGTAACTATAGTAACTATACTATCGTCATACAACAATATAAGTCGCATTCATCATTAAATCACTGCCCTAATATTAATTTCGCGTATGTATCGGTGCCTTTTACGAATGGGTCAAAGTCATTGTAATTAAAAAATATCTCTTTTAATGGAAATCACACGATTTTCATTATTTCCTAAATAGCGGGGCAAAGGGGAATAAATGTTGGATTTCCACCGGTGTCAAATAGAGGGCGGTAAATTGGCATTGGTCGGATAGAGCCATATTTGATTGGAGCAATGATTGCTTCCTCTCTTTCAGTGCATGGGGGCAGGGGAGTGTTGCCAAAAAAAAAGAGGTAAAAGTGATAGAAAAAGAGAGAAAAAACTCTCGTTTCCCCCATTTTCCAGCAAACGAAAGAGAAGCTCTCAGTAGGAGTGCACTTTAACGGATACAGCTCAACTAATCTCTTTACTCAATTCTAGGCCGCTTGATATTTTCTGTCTATTTCGGTGTCCCTGCTAAAATTTTATCCGAGTCAGATCAGTTGCATTATATTTGCAGACTATAGAGCCAAATTAATTTGATTCACTTGTTTTCCTATCATATAAAACTGGTCACAAAAACCGAATGAAACAAAAAATAATTACTCTTGCCATCTGAAGAAAAACTTCAGTTTTCCACTGAAAAGCTAATGCTCTTCTCCGAGGAAACACATCATTCAATTCTATAACCTGACTTGCTATTCCGTGGCTATGTGGAATAAAACGAAAGGAAGAAAAAAGATGTTATAAAATTTTTTTTTACCAATAGTTCATTTTTTTTTATTGTAAAGCTAGTACTATTATAAATACGATTTTATTACTTGTACAATCATAGGTTATCAAAAAAAAATGTGGTTTTTATTTTTGATTTAATTAAGTCAAATTTCTTTAATATTTTTCAAGTTGAAACCTGCATTCTGCAAACATTTTATAAAGGTACTTAGATCATTTTGCATTTCTGTGATTCAATTATTAAAACTCTTTGGAGGGACAACCAGAAACTTTCAACAAAACAACCGGTTACCAACCAAAATTTTGACTGTAAATATTCAAAGGCTAAAGTGGTGAAAATTTGTCTCGGTATTGTATTGCATTGTTTAGAATTCGTCTTATTTCATTTAGACATTTTCTAGAAAATAATCAAAATGATAATAAATTTGTCAAACTGGCAATTAAGCTTCACGTTTTAATGCTTTGTTTTCCTTAATTCCCGATATTATTAACAAATGATGCTTTCAAACAATAATTTCAGTCTAGTTAAAATGTTTTTGTTGTGAATTTTGTAGTGACCGAGCGGGTTAACGCGGTTGCAAAAGTACACTTACTCAAAAACCCAAATGTTATGGGTTTAAATCCCGGTATCGGCATTACTTTAATTTAATTAATTAATCATTCAAGCAATTTATCACTCCTCACCTCGGGAATGTGAGACCCGTCAGCCTACTGGAGGCAACTCACATAGGCCGGGCGTAGGAATGATGACCCTACCCCGTATGTATAATTGCGGTGTGGTTTTCCAGAACGTAAAATAAGCGCCCGGAGGTTTGGTCCATGGACGGTCTGTTTCGGGGAAAGATATATAGGTCCTCGTACGCCTGCTGATTCCGAACAGCCATAATCCGTGGATGTTGGCCGGTTTGTCACTGTCCTTGAACCCCCACCAAGCTGTTTGTGCTCCCGCCAGCTATTACATGTTTGTATGAATACCACATCGTGTGGCCAAAGATCTCCATGGCAGGTTAAAATTTATTTCGTCGGAATGAATCTCGATCTTCCCACCTGTCATTTTTGCCTTGATAGACAAAGTTCATTATAGACAACATATTTAGATCATCATGGTATCGTATAAATATGATATCATTATTTCTGTTCCGATATTAGTAAGATATTACTTCTATAATGTCGATATTTCTGTGTCGATATCATCAGGATATTGTTTTTATAATATCCATTTTTCTGTACAGATATAATTACGATAGTTTTTTTACTAAATTGAATAGCATGAAGATTTGTACATAAAGAGACAGATTATCTCCGAAACTCCTTCCAATTCGTTTTTTTTTTTTTAATCGATAAACAAATTCACAATATCGATATTTCTGTGGCGATATCATTAAGATATTCTTTCTATAATATCGATATTTGTGTGCCAATATAATTTAGATATTCTTTTTATAATATCGATATTTCTGTGACAATATAATTAAGACATTATTTTATATTAAGTTGAATAACACCAGGAATTAAATATTAAGAAACGGGTTATCTCACAATTCTCTTCTAATTCGTTTACAAGTTTTTTTTTTTAATTTAATATAAAAATTAACAAAATTTTAACGATGAACTCCCTCCCTCATCCATGTTCTCCTTCGGGTAATTAGTTTCAATATTGAACCTTTGTAAAAAAAGTTTCCCCCTACCGTCAAAATTTGAGGTCTTACGTAGATATGATACGTAGAATCCTAATATCGAACACAAATAAAACGCTGAAAATTATTACAGAATGGTTTATTTCCAAATAGTTATTTTTCAAAAATATCATGACTGTCCATACCCACACTTTTCCTTATCGCTTTGCTTTAGGGTCCAGACAATTAATTAGACATTGCCTCGGTGTGCTGATTCCACAATACATTTTCCCACTATCATGATAAATGGCTAAGTTCGTTAGTTCGTTCGTTCGTGTTTTATGGCGTAAAACTGCTCTGGTCATCAACGCCATTTATTAAATTATATATAAACATATATGAGGTATACATATTTTGTATAACTTATTTTTATTAGCATATATTTTTTTTTTATTTTTTTTTTTTATTTTTTTTTTTAATTTTATTTTTTAGTATATGTACATTCACACATACTAAGGGATTTGGTAACTAAGATTTTTATTCTAGTCATCTACTATCTATCTAATTCTTTGTCAAAAGTCTGATAATAGGTTTTGTGATTTTAAAAACTTGAAGACTGATTCTATTGTTATATGGTCATCTCTGAGAGTTGTTGATAGATCAGAGTTTAAACCAAAACTATTGAGCTGTGAGGTGAAATATTGGCATTCCTGAAAAATATGGGTTATTGTGATATTGTTGTTACAATACTGGCATTTCGGTGGTGGTTGTTTTGTGATGAGGTAGGAGTGAGTAAGCCTGGTATGGCCTATTCTCAATCTAGTCAGTACGACCTCTTCCCTACGACATTTGCGGTTGGATGAGCCCCATGGCTTTAATTCTTTTTTTATCATTTTTAATTTACTCGGTGGGCTTTCATTCCACATGGACTGCCATCTATCTTTTATATCCTTTTCGAGGGGTTTGCTTAAGTCTGTGGGTGTTAAAAATGCTTTACCCCGCCCAGGTAGCGCGAGAGCTTCTTTTCTGCTCGGTCGGCCATTTCGTTACCAATAATTTCTGTATGGCTGGGAATCCATATAAAGTTTACAGTCATACCTAAATTTTGTAGTAATGAAGTAGGAATGGATATTTGAAATTATTGGGTGTTCCGGATACATACAATTTAGGCCTTTTAATGAGCTTAGTGAATCTGTAATTATTATTATATTATTGTGGGTCAAAGTCGTACAAAAGTGGAGTGCGGCTGCTATTGCATTAATTTCGGCGGTGTATATGTTACATAATTTGTGTAATTTAATTTTATGGGTTGAATCCTTCATTACGAAAGATGATGCTGTTGATTGGCCTGATTTATATCCGTCGGTGTAGATTTCAAAAGCGTTCGGCATATTTTTGAGAAGACGGGAAAAGTGGGCTTTGTATTTAGACGGTTCGGTATTATTCTTGGAGTACTTGGCGAGATCCAGGATTATTTTTGGACGTTGGTGGGTCCAAGGTGGATTGTTATTTTCGAGTTTATTAAGTGCTATGGTTTTAAGGTAAGATACAGCTGAAGATATTCTTTCTGATAAGGGGAACGTTGAATTTCTTTTTTGTTTAAAGGATGTAGAAAACTTAGCATCGAAAATATATTTGTAGGTCGGGTGTCTATGCTGTGGGTATAATTTTGAAGCATAGGCTATAGCTAATTTTGATCTTCTAAAAAAAAGAGGTGAGAGTCCAGATTCAGCACATAGGCTAATAGTGGGACTAGTTCGAAATGCTCCAATCGCGATCCGGATTCCGGCATGATGGACAGTATCCAGCTTGGCTAGCACATGGGAACGGGCAGAGCCGTAGATGAAAGAACCGTAGTCGATTTTGGAACGTATCAATACCAGGTAAAGTTTAATTAGACTAACTCTATCGGCACCCCAAGAAGTACAGCTAAGTAGACGAATCAGGTTTAGGTAATGGCCAAGTTATAAGCTTATAAAATAGCTAATCGGCCGCCATTTTGAAACAAAACGACGGATGGTAATGTCGAGTTCCGAGGATCATCCTGGGATGCCAGTGACATTGCTGCCAAATCTCAAAAAAATCGGACCAGTAGCTTTGGAAAAGAATCCGCGGAGGGCCTACGGCGAACGGACGAATTTTTTTTATACGATATTTGGAGTTTACGTATCTTGAAACGTAAAACCTCAAATTTTGAGGGGGTTAATTTTTGGTCGATTACATAGGTTCATTATTGAATATATACCAAAGCAATATCCGTGCTATTTAAAACTTAGTCGTTTATTTTCCTCTTGCATGTCACTTCATCTGAAGATACTTAAAAATAAAAACATAATCGGCCGAATGTATGGTACACTGATATTGGAAAAATATTGGAAAAATAAACAGGAAACTGTAAGGATGATTGCAATAGTTCCGAAATTTAACGAGAATGCATCAGACTAATATAAGTCATCTATTTAATTTTTTCGCTCCTTGTATAGATTAACAAACACTTTGGTCATTTAAATCCACATGAATTATCCTTTACTGTGGAAACAATTGTTTAAAAATAAAACTTTTAGCTTTAGTGTTAGTTAAATAGGACGTACAACAAGTTTGCCGAATTAATTAAAGGTTGTGGATTTATCACTAATAAAAATTAATTAAGTTCATGATATGAATCTTTTAGAAGAACGAGAATATAAAGTCGTGCAAAGTTTCAATAAAATAAAACTAGAACTTATGAAAAAAAAAATGACATAAATAAAACTGTGAGAGGCACATAAACATTACCTATAGATTTCACAAATAGTCAACCTGTCAAGAAACTTGTAAAACGGTTAATCTTTTGCATATTTTCAACCTGTATACTTTTTTTATTTATATTTGTTACGTTTTGGCATTGCATATATGTATGTTAAGTTCATTGTACGAGATAGTTATACGAACGTTTAAAATTTAAGTAATAAAAGTGTAGGCTTTGCTGAAAACTGGGTTAATAATAATTATTAATTTTTTTTGGCATCGATCTAAATACTTCTATATTTCCAAAATCTATTAATCTAATTATTTCTTTTCTCATTTTTTAAATTTGTATTTTTAATCATCTCGTACCAATTTCATTTTTTTTTCATTATATTATTAAAGGCAATAAGACCCTACGAGAGGG
The DNA here is from genome assembly GCA_948150685.1 of Rhaphigaster nebulosa. Classification (NCBI taxonomy): domain Eukaryota; kingdom Metazoa; phylum Arthropoda; class Insecta; order Hemiptera; family Pentatomidae; genus Rhaphigaster; species Rhaphigaster nebulosa. Next base: position 93,449,839 of record OX411306.1, on the reverse strand, counting down.
GGCAGCCGGTGGACCTGGGCCCGGACACTGATCCGACCGACCGGTTTCCATTTTATACCTTTTTGTATAAAATTACTTATATTATATATAATAATTATGTAATATCTTTACATAAAATTTTTGTTGGAAAGATTAAAAAGGACGAGGTTGGGTTTCAGTGATGAATCTAATATTTACCTTGGTCCGGAAAAATTTGTTCTCTTCTCGGCTCTGCTGGAAATCCACAGCAGAGGTGATGTTTGCCGATGTATAATACTATGGATTTCTAATATATTACAAATAATTTATATTATTTTTTTAATACAGCTGATATATAATATAATACATTAAATAAAAATATATTCTCAAAAGAAAGAATAAAAAAATCTAAATAGCAGAGAGAAGAAAGAAAGAAGGAAAAAAAAAGTTAAACGAAATCATAAGAAAGGACATACATCAGGAACTTTAAATTTATTCAAAGATTTTAATTTGTATAATATACAAATTAATTAAATATTTCCGAAATGCTTTGTGTATATTTCCAAATTTTCATTTTATAAGTTTGTTAAGTGGTGTTGGAGGTAGATAACTATCAACTGCCTACAGTCTGCCAGTAAGTTTTGACAGTCGTAAGATTATTCAAGGTTTTCCAACCAGCAAATATTGGTGGGTGAGTCGTAAGTGCCCAATTTGGAATCACTTGTCAGCAGTACTTCTTGAAAAGTGAGTGTAGCTGCTGACTTCATCATAACAAAGGTTACTGAGATTTTTAAAAACTGTTGAAGTTATACATTTAAATGAGATTATCCACTTCATTTCATGGAAGACCACCACCAATGAGAAGGTCCCATAAGGTTCACCAACCCTCGACGTTTGACGCTTGTCGAAGTTTGACGCTTGTCACAAAGCTACCATTCATTTTGAACATTTTTTACGTTTTAATTGATTTTTCACTTGTATGACAACCCGATAGTTGCAGTTGACACACCATAACAAAGATTACTGAGATTTTTGTAAACTGTTGAAGTTATACATTTAAATGAGATTATCCACTTCATTTCATGGAAGACCACCACCAATGAGAAGGTCACATAAGGCTCACCAACCCTAGGCTCATATCCTACCTACAAGATATAATTTTCGTTGCTAGTTTTTGACGGTGAATTAAAAAATACGATAAAAGAAGTTCTTGTAACTATTGTAAAAATTATACCACCTGTCGACTAAATTATGCCAACTAACGGTATCTATTATTTTTATCCATTTTGATCTGAATAGGATATACTCTCCTTACTACGAAAGTAATATATTATCATTACTTCAGGGGTTAAAACGTTTTCATTCCATTAATTGTTGAAGGATGAAAACGAATTAGCAGCCTGCTAAATTAATATTTTTCCCAGAAGTAGAGAAAAGTGCCCTATTATAAGATACATATGCGCTGCTGATTCCCCAATCAAGCATTTCCCAAACTTTTCTTTTTTTTAAAACTCTATAACGAATAGTCTTTGGAAACGTTAAAAAACTCTTTAAAGAAAGACATCGCAAATATTTTCAATAAAATCCTAAAAATGTTTAGAGGAATGGTTTCCAAATATGAGATAGTAATATATGCTTATAACAGACAGTTAATTATATCTCTATTTTGCAACAAAAAGGATAAAAATGTCTTCTTTACATTTTTGATTATCTATTTGTCCTAGAGCCCAAATAAATCTTTTGGCAGCCTAAGTTTGGCATTTTTGATTAAAGAAAGACTAGATGTCTGTATTTTCAGTCTAATTTTATAAAAAAAAGAAATTAATAACTTATTTTGTAACTATAAAATTAATGTCAAAAGTGGATATCTTAAAAACAAATCCTAAAATGATGATTATTGGAACAATATCGATAAAAGGAAAAAAATCCGATTATGTTTGATATTAGGCACAGCCATTTTTTTTATTATCTGCAAAATCAATTAATTTCAAAAAAAAAAAAAATGAATTTCAAAGGAAGCTAAGGACTAGTGACCTATTAATGGGATTAATAAACTATTTGAAAATCTGATTATAAACAGTAAAATCCATTTTTAAAAACAACTTAAGTTGTTTGCCAAATTAGCCGGCAAGCATAAGTCATAAAAATTTTCATTCAACACGTGTTGAATAATTGTAATGGTCTGAGTAGGGAAGGCTCCAATTGGGAAAAGTTTTACTTGCCCATCCCCTCTATGACCACTAGCAAGTAGTTTATGACGAAATTTCTATGTACCTCATAATAGGACGCTTTTCCCTACAGTCTATGAAACAGGTAAGAAAAGTCTGGAAGGCGAAGTTAATTTAGCTTCAATGAAGCTCGTCCCTTGATTTATGGCGTTTATGCTCGTAAATCGTCAAATTTTATAAATTGTAAGCAACAAATATGAAGCTACTTATTACTGGTGAGTCTGTGATTCCCGTTTAATAAAAGCTGCTTAGTTCTCTTAGTTCTCCTCTTGGAGACGCTATGGAGAAAGCGCCACCGTAGCTCTAGGCGATTTACTGTTTTAGCAGGAACATGTGGCCGAGTCCCACACATTTATTTCGGAAATGTTCCTTAAAATTGCCTTCTGGCCTCCCACCAAGCCGTTGTTCATGGCTCCGAACCCCCCTCAATCAAGATAAAACGCAGGATATTCCGACCCTTCCTTCAGCATTGAACCTTATGTTGTAAAATCATTTCCATGAAAATGCTGGTACGGTTTCTCTGTAATAATGGGCCCTATTCGGTTCTCTGGAATATTTTCTGGCAGAGAACCTAAGATAGATAGGATAGGGGAAGACGTGTAAGATTTCAAGGGATTCCTAGACAATGGATATCGGAGAAAGAGTTGCATTGTTGAAGTCCATTGTCTAAAGCCATAAAAAAGAGAGAGCTGGCCAAATTCTAATGGTGAACTAGAGGATTTTCGAGCAACTGAGGCATATGTTTTCTCTGATGACAGTTATAATATATTTTTGATTCAGGCAATTTACTTTTTAATTATATCTTTTCTTCACTTAAATATCCATCATATATATATATTCCCAGTCGACCCATTTAATATTCATTCTTCCTATAAATCATTTCTAAAATCAAATAAAAAATAAAGAAATCACGTTGATAATTTCAGTTCTCTCGAAAACCAAATCTAAAAATTGAAGAGCTAATAATGAAATATTGTATTATAATAAAATTGAAATATAGTAATAATAATTATTTTAGGAGTACCAAGTCTCATATTTATCAACCCCCATGGCGAAGGTGGCCGCACAACGTCGAAGACATGACGCCCCTTCGCTCTACAGGCAAGGATTAAGCCGAACCTCACCATTGCTTATCACTTAGAGAGGCCTTCTTCCCCCACTAGCAGCCAGACAGCTACACTGAAGGACGGATGTCGGCAGACAACATAGCTTCCGCTAGAGCCCGAAAACTATAGCATTCGCTACGGACGGCCGACTGATTTATTCGGAGGCGGCGAGACGAAAAGGACGCAACGGCTAGACATCTTTTCAGATACGGTACTGTTTCGAGCATGCTATGAGACCTGACCCCCAATTTCGTTGCCTGGCCCAACAAACTGAATTTGTTAAATTCTGTTAACAAATAGAATAAATTAGTTAACAGTTAATGAACTAACATACTAACGCTAATTGTCCCTTGAGGGATATAATTTATTACTGAATAAATCTATATGAGATACTGTACTTCTTATCTCAGGTTCACGAGTATTAATAATTCTTCAACGTAATTGCAACATTCAATTAAGATTATAGAAAGTACATTGGTATGATATTAAACTGAAACATTCTATTTTTCGTAAAATTAACTGAACTGATAAAATGATAATTTTACGAAAATTTTCAGAATCACACCAAATTAATTATTATGTTATCAAAAGTGTATATGATTTATACAGAGTGTATCATAAGCAAATGACAATATTCAAGAGGTCGAATATCCTACTCAAGAGTACAAAGAAATTGTAGCTATCAAATCCCAAAATGTTTTTTAACTGGAAGAAAATGGACAATTTTCTTATTCCTCAAGAAATTAAAAGAACGATATATATATTTTCTGCTGGGATAAAGTAAAATCTGATCACGGATTCCTATTGGGAAACGATGTTTAACATAGAATATTTAAATGGTGGAAAAGGAAAACAATTTAAAATAAAATAACAATTATGTATTTTCGATATTTGGAAATTTTCACATGGCTTGAACTTTCCACCAACAACCGGTATAAAGCTCCAACTTCGCCAATAGTTGCCCTAAGGAACACTTTAGGAATTGTATTTTCTCACTGGCATAATTTAACTGCATATGGAATTACGGCAACTTTAATTTTGAAAACTATGGATAATTTCTTTTTTCTGTTTCCGTTGTTGTTGATGTTCGTTTTTTTTTTTTGTTAAAGGAAAGTTTTTATTTAAATATTTTTTTTCTGATTTAGGGTGAATTGTAATTTATATAAATAAATGCAGGCTGATAACATTTCACCACAAGTTCATTTCTTTCGGTATTTAAGCCATCCTCAGGCATCTCTGTAAATGGCTCTTATTTAGTTTAATTTACAACATAGCGAAATGTAGGAATATATTGAAATTTTTTTATATATAATCATACACCTAGTTCATAAAATGTGTTAAAATGCATACAATGCAATACATTAAGTCCAATTGGGATCAAGTCCAATTATACAAATTAGTCACAAAAAAAATAATTCTAATAAAAACAACAATAAATTAAATTAAGGTTAGGATCAAATTTCATTTTATTTTATTAAGTTAATACTATAAAAATACTTACAAACTTTAGAAAGAATATATATATATATATATATATATATATATATATATATATATATATATATATATATATATATATATATATATAACTTAATGAGTCCGGGTTAAATAACTTTAAAAAAAAGAAAGGATTTAAATAAACACGCAACGAAAGATAGTTAATAACTGACTTTATTCAACAAGTAATCCTACTTATATACTCTTAGGGAGTTGTTTATATTACTAGTAGGATTAAGTTCTATTCTTAACTAGGTCTGGCTCTTAACTTATATATATATATATATATATATATATATATATATATATATTGTCATCATATCTAGTACAGGCGAAATTCCAAAGAAGAAAGTAATATACTGTTATTATTAGTTATGACACTTAAAATAATTACTACATGTAATCATTAACTAATATGTAAAATTAAGTTACATACAATAAAATCCAAAAGCACAATCTATTAAGTTATAAATCTACAATAGACATATTTATTTTAGTTGACATCCGCATGATGATATAGAAGGATCAATCCCTAATATTTATTTTAATAAATTAAAATTCCAATTTAGTGATTACGTTTTCATATGTGCTATTTAAGCTATTGGTATCATATTTAAAATGACACACTCTATTTAAATTTATTTTTATATAATTATTATTTTCAGTTGCAATCATCCTTGTAATATTAAAATCAAAATTATATTTGTTTTCAAGGCTATTTGTCGATTTCATTGGCACATTGCACATTATTTGGTTAATATCTGTAATGGTTTTGTAAATAGTACTATAAGATGTGGACTTTGATAGATTTGTCCTTACCATGGTGAAATAACTAAAACGATGTCAAAAATGAAATAAAGAAAATTCTAATACTGGAAGAAATTACTTTACGAAAATTGCCTAAAATAAAAATTAAGTTTTAGTATCTCGCCAATAGCAAACTCAAATAAACTGTCATTTGTTTTTTTGTTTTGTTTTTTAATCCGTCTTATTAGGTTATTCTAACTGAAAGTATAAACACTAAATTAAATAAATAAATGGATTAAGCTTGAGATTTTGTGGCTTGTTTTAAATTTAATCCGGGATAAGATAAGGGTGTGCTGTTTGAAAGAGACCGAATGGCTCCACCCTTAGAGCTTTTCTATCTAAAGCCATTGAATGCTATAACTTAATGAAATGCTTAAATGAGACGAAAGAGCTAATTATTTCAAACTTTTCCATTCGAAATGTAAAAGTCAAATATCCTCTTTAGTCAGCTCATTCTCGATCCGTCTTTGATGTAGCGAACTGAATGAAAAATCTCAGCGGAGAAGACAAATATTTAAAAAATGAATCTAAAAACTCCTGACGAATGAAAAAGATTAACGACTAAAGGATCTCCTGATAAGATTTCCCTCCTCCCTCCACCTCTTCCGCAACTCTTGGGTTTCATAATTGAAAGGACCTCTCGGATAATGGGTGAGCTTATTCCTTTTCATAAAATGGGGCTGAGGAGTGGGCAGGGATGGCTGGAGGAGAGGGAGTAGGATTAAGGTAAATTATGGGGAAATAAAGAATGTTTAATTTGTCCCCGTTGGTAGGGTAAAGTTGAAGGCTCGGGAGAGTTCATTAAAGCCCCGAGGAGGTCCTGAAAGAAGTAAACTTTTAACAAAGGGATTTATAGGAATTCGATTGGTGGGTAATTAGCCAGGGAGCACCTGCTAGGATCTTCCCTTCCATCTACAGAGCGAGGCGGAAGTTTAAATGACTCCTTAAAAGTTGGGCCTGCGATGTGGTTGTTCCTCAGATCGTAAATTAGACAAAAAGTAATTTCCCCTCTGTCCAGTCGGCTTTCATAAATTTGCCCGCGGCTCAGACGGATGTATTCATTTGCAGGAGCTAATGGGAATACACAGTATAGAAGATGTTTTCAGCTTAATAGTACTTATGTAGTATTGAGGATTACTTATTTCTGTATTTTAATTCATATTTTTACTCATGGGCTCACATCTAGAACAGTGTAAAATATAATAATAATAATTTGCTTGCCATCAGAAAAACGCAGTTCCGAATACGCAATCTTGTCTTAGTTTTATTCACTGGTCCATTACTATCCAGAAACATATATTGCAAATTTTACAATGTAATTAAAATAAAATTGGGCGACCGCATTTGAGGTGCATGCGTAATGACCGCTGGTCTACATTACGCGGCTATTGTGAGGAGTTAATTTTATCTGATATAAATCAAAGGGAATGAATCGAAAAATTATAGACAAATCGTTATAAAATTCGGAAGTATGAATAACAAAAATTATTTTTTTAAAAATAATAATCTTTTATAATCCCTAATAAAGTGTCTTGTGGAACTTACAGATCGAATTTATATATTTTGACTGTTCATTTAAATATTATTCGCAAATTCCTTGTATATATTTCGGATTTATATTATATATTTTATATGCAGTTTTTAATTCGAAGTAATCATTAATTATATTCTCTCAATCATCATGCTGCTTGATTACATATTGAGTATAATCTATGAGACGGTAGAGTTAAAGTTTTTTTTTGTTTTTTCTTTGGGATTCTATCTTACTTGCATATATGCAAAAGGCTCGCCATCAAGAAAGCTTACAGGGGAACAATAGACTTCAATAGGGGAACTTGACCCTAAGCTAACTGGAAGATGATCCTTATTGGCAATAGGTAGGGGAGCCCTCCGGTGGCTTGGGGGAGATCGAGGGATTATGCAAAATGGAAAATCTTACAAAATGGATAGGAATGATCTCCCTTCAGTTTCTTACGAACAATGTGTTGCTTAAATGTGCTTAAGTGTTGGATATGTTTTTATGTAGTTAAATGATGAATACAATGATTTTATGATAGTTGATATCATGTAAAACTTGGTGTTAGTCGTTCTTCAAAAGGATACCTTAAGGAGTTCGTGTAACATCTATCGGGTAGGCGTGGGCAAAAGTACGGAATTTTGTTATTTTTTGATATTTAGAACAATTGATCGATCAACTTGCCATATATTTTGCATGGAGTTTATATAATTCACAAAATCCAATAGCCGCTTCTATTGGAGAATTATCAACAGAGATATCACAATTTTCAGCCCATACGATGGACAAAAGTACGTAGTTCGTTTAAAATTAAATTTGTGTTTAAATGAAATCCTTGTTTTTGTAGATAACAGTCTGCTTCAGCCTCTTGGAATCGGTATGTGTTGGAAACTCGTTTGTAAAATGTAACCTTCGTATTCATCATGATAAAAATCATTAATTTTGAAAACATAGAAACGAAAGGAATCCTTGGTTTTTCCTTGTGTCTTTACCACAGAACAGTTATCTTTCTGGAATCAGGGAGAGCCTTCATCATCCTGATCTCATTTAGAGAAGCGCATATCTAGGTCAGAGCTGCGATTTCGGAATTTGAACTTTCAAGTTTCTTTTTGGTTTGAAATTTCCTTTTTGGTTTGCCAATTTCCTTTTAGTTTTTTCAACAGTCTGCTGTTTTTTCTTAGCTGCTTCTGCTTCAAGCCGTTCTTTATTTGCTGTTCACGTCAAAACAGATATTAAGCCCTTGCTTTTGTGCTTTCGTCGTATTTTAATTTTCGGTATATTGTAGGTATTAAAAACTAGAAAAGAATAACGGCTATTAGTTTGGAATTAGTGATAAAGCAATGCACAGTGAGGTAAAAGTACGTTCATGGGTGTTTACTTTTGCACCACAAGCTGGCGAACATTTCCCCCTTGTGGCAATTTCGTTTTTCATGGCTTAACAGGTTAGTATTGAAGATTGTTGGATGAATTTAAAGGTCAAATGACCTTTATCAGGATGAAAAATGACAAGAACGAAAGCTCTAGGCTGTTTCACAAAATGGTTCACAATAGGCATTGATCCTACATACACTCAGACTGGTTCCGGGCTCATGCAACTATGATTACATTTTCAAAACACCGCAACGTACTTTTGCCACTCGCGTATTTTTATCCCTACATTGTCTATTTAATAAATTTATAATAAGCGTCAGATTATTATTTACCTATTGACGTCTTATAGGTTTTCCTTATAAATTGATTTCGGTCTTATTTTGTAAATGATTACTTAACTCTTTTCGGTTTTACATTATACCTAATGTAGTATAATTTATATGCTTTAACAATTTATCTATTGTTAGTCAGATGTAAACAAAGACTGCTGGTTTTCCCTTAAAGTTCTTTGAAAATTAATTAATTAATAAATACAGATAATATATACCTGAATTGTTATTAGAAAATTATCGTAACAAACGTTTGCTGGTAAATGAATGCATCGGCAGCGATAGACTCAGTTTTTACTTTGGTTAGATAGGATTGGTTTGAATTAAAGTACTTATGAGTCATGAAATAAAGTCTAGTTGTGTTGAAAAATGTCTTATTGTATCGAATGCAGGTCACTTTGTTGATTCAGAGGAGGATTTATGTGATAAAGAATTATGGTTTTATTTGAGGAGTAAATAAGAGTGATTCTCAGAAAAAGCTCAAAAAAAGACCTGTAAAAAAGTGAGTCGATGAGCTATTTCCAGATCTAAAAACATTGATCAGTGATCTAGAGATACTAAACAATTATTTTTAGGACAGTTTTGATTTCCAAATTTTAGACCAGGATTTCAAAATTCCCATTTTTCTTTTAAGTGATGATAATGATAATAAATTTCTTGTTTGTGAAGTGGTATATAGATTTGTGGGTTATAATAAAAAACATACTTTCCAACCCTGTGATGAAGAATGAGCCAAAACCAGAAACATCCTGCAGGTTAGTAACTTTTTTGAATTGTGAATTTTTTGGAAGTGATTGAAATTAATTTAAAATATTAACAAAATTATGGGTCAAAAATAAGACACTGGAGATGTAAATTCAGTTGATTGCATCTTTAATAAAATCGATAAAGTAATTGACTTTCAATCAGGTTTATTACCTCACCATGAAATTGTGGCGGTAATGAGAAGATTAAAGGAATGGTAATGATGTTTTAAACTTTGAGAACCTACCGAAATATAAGTATTAAAGGGAAGAGCATAGTTGACTATGGAAAATGTAAGGAGGAGAATCTTGGTTGGGGGTGCGGTCAATATATAAACACACAAATAAGAAAAGGAAGGCATTATAATAATTTTGTTTCTTATTTCTGTGTTTATTTATTGACCGCACCCCCAACCAAGATTCTCCTGCATAATAGTAATATAATTATATCAAAAACAAAAATGTCATTTTGTTAGGATATTTATAGAGAAAAAAAGTAATTAATTTTATAAATACTTTAAAACTATGTTTAAGAAATATTTAGGAGCGGTAGTGAGAAGAATAGAAATGTTCACCAATTTCCAAGAAAAACTAATTAATTTCATATGGCTGTTGTAGCTGAACTGAAGGCAAGGAGTGATATACTTTGTAGGGATGCGACTTGTCCTTTAAGATTAAAATCTCACGAAAAATATATTAAACTTCCGTGCTTAGGGAAAAATCAATAGTGTGGCGGTTATGATAATAAACTTTAAGAAAAGAACTTTTGTTTATGAAGCTCATTTTTGGGATGGCGTAATTAGATTTAATTGTGTGTTTAAGAAAAAAACGTGTTCAGTGAGATCGTTTTTATTTTTGATAACGAGTCAAGAAGCGAAATGAAAATAATAGATAAAAAAACAACGACTTGATATTCGTCATCAGAATGTAATATACGAGGGAGACTATTTTATAACTTTTTTTGAGAACTACCCTTCTAGGGAATGAATAAATTATTAAATTTTTAGTATGATGGTAAAAATGCTCCAGACACATCATTTCATTACAGATGTATCATTTATTATTTAAAACATAAATTAATTAATTTTGTCTCGACATCATCATTATTTTGATAATTTCAACATAATCACGAAAAACGTGTTCGATTGCCAAGACCTGATAATTATTTGATATGATAGAGCATTAAAATCGTTTGTAGTGGATCAACCTACCCTAATGAGTCAGAGTTTCTGCGAGGTGAATTAAAAATTCAATTGCTCGTCTGAAAAATGATATACCACCGCCATCCAGGTCTTTTTTTCAAAATGAACAGCAAATGATTTGACCAATTCGTCTTTGACATGCATCCGAACAGAGCAGTCACAATGTAAACCTACAATTTTCTTCAATTACGGATCCGATTCGTGTATGTGATGAACAGGGCATGTCGCATCGATAAATTATTCAATTTATGATAATTTATGTTAACAAAATTTAATGGAGATGGGTTTAAGTTCTGCAATTCGTCTTGAACAGAGAAAAGTGCTTGTGGTTTAAAAAAAAATTGACAATTTTTCGATCATCGTAAACATTGAATTTTTCCAAATTTCTTGGCTGTAATAGGTACAACAAGAATTACTTGGGAATGGAGCACAAACTTATACAGATAATTACGCGATAAACTCTCGGCCATAACCCTAAGCTAAAGCTCAGTAATGCCGTGAACAAATGCAATGCCAGAACGTTCGGACAATTAGGCTACATCTGGATTAATTCGATAATGCAATAAATGCAGACCCAAACCCAGCGGGCTAGCTTAGCATACCCAACATAGCGACAGGGGTCTAGACCTGGTCCTGTACCAGAATCAACAATAAGTTGTCAAACTTATTGTCAAAAATTTTGTTTATACATTCATATCTAAAATGATTATACCATGAAACGAAAAATAAAATAACCCTCTCTTGCACAATTTAATTTCGGAGTTAAGCTACATTTGCTTTGAAGCGCCAAAATATTTAGGTACTCCAATAATATCTTCTTTTTTTTTCTTTCTTTTGTAGTAGTAGTAGCCATCTTTTTATGAGGCAATTCAACATTACTTTGTTGTGGAAGAGAATTTTTGAGAAAAATTAGTTCTGCTCTTGCAGTGAAAAAAAGTCAACAGCTACTGAGAAAAGTTAATCATCCTGTCAAGAGTAATTAAACGGAGGGTTTAATTAAATTTGAATGCCATATATTTCTTCGGGTCACTAATTTTTGCCTCCCGGGGTGGAAGGCCTCAAGTTAATAAGCGGGTAAGGAAGGCCTATTAGTTCGAGATTTATTCCGAGGCATATCGCTTGCGTTCAGCACGAAACAGCCGCTCCCTTCGAGACTGTAAATTACTTGAACATTCAATTAAACCTGTTGTTAGTCGGCCTGGAATTAACGCCAAAAGGTCGGGGATTTACCGAGGGCTATTGCGAAGAAACCGCATCAAGGGGAGTGCTCTACTTCATAGATTATGGAAATTGTAAGGGCTCACTGCCATTCCACCAGAATTCGTGATTTGTTTATTTATTAGCTCAATACACACAGTCACTTGAAAAATTGATCAAATGATTAATAACATGGCTATGATCATATTTCCTAACCTTAAAAGAAATATAGAAAAATCTATTTTCATTTTTTTAAAAATATTGTAATAGCTCCTTATATTTCCCTCCTACTATTCATTTTTCGCTACATATTTTTTTAAATTATTTTTCGTTGTGAAAAGTATAAACATAGTATACATTTGGAGATCAGTCAATGGTCTAGTATGAAAAACAATAATATAGTTTGTGAGCCAGCCCCTCCACCATGCAACCGCCGATTGATTCTATATTACAATAAAAACGAGAAAATTAGATATAGTTATGTTTGTCTTTCCTTCAAAAGAGTTTGCCAGTGAGTTACTGGGGAGAGAGATGCGAACAAGCCTGGGGCTAGAGGAAGATCATTTTCCCTGGCGACAAACACAACTTAGACAGACTTAACTACATGCATTAGTTTAATGAAATTTCCAAAATTAATAAATAATTTTGTATTTAAAATAAATACTAAATTACATTTTCTTCATAGTTTATACTATATGAGAAATCACATTAATATCATTAATTTTTTATTATGGTATTTGGATCATCATTTGCAAAGTAAACTTTTTACAAAAAAATAATTATAAATTAAAATAAAGATTAGAACATTACCTACAGTTCATGTTATTATCATTTTTTGTAAGGCTTATAGTTTCTGCGCAAAGGACATTGAAAAATAGGCGAAAAACATGAATGTTTCGAAAATAGAAAAAAAAAATACGTATTTTCTTTTTTGTTTTAAAGAGTTTCTCTTCATTTCACGAAAAATTATCATTTCATTGTAAATATTATCCGATACTTTGAAAAAACAAATGAAATCCTCAACAATTTATGAGCAAGTAATTTTTTCGGACGTTGAATAGTTATAACTATTCAAGGTCCGAAAAAATTAACAGCAATGTCGTATTCATCGTATACATACATCGTCTGTCGCGTCCTTTGGGGAATCCCGGATTATCATCGTTTTCTTCGATTCTAGCAAGCGGCTTGTTATTGCAACTGCTTTTGCAGTTCACTCTTCCTGGCTCTAAACCCATTTTTCTGGATCTTTTATATTCCCAAGCTATTGATAAATTCTGAATAACTCAAGGAATGTTGCTAAGCTGCAAGGAGGAGATATGGACACTAAATGGGCTGGTGTCTTGTATGCAGACCTAAGATAGCATTTATACCTCTCTCTGTTTAATGACGTGGCTTCCCTGTTAGCCAATTAATATAATTAGGCGAAAGAGCGATGGCCAGCATCAGTAACTACATCAGCAACTGCAGTAGAGTCCTTAAAAATCTCAAGTTAATTCAGGGTTTTTCTTGAGTCTGAAAAAAACATCATTTTTCCTATTTGAACTATTGAATATCATGGATGTGCTACAAACATATACACTTTTGTTCTCCACTGCTCATTGAATGAAAATTAATTCAAGAAAACTTGATCGAAAAGTGATTGCAATTAACTCAAAAAAAATAAATATAAAGAGGAGAGAATTGTTTATATTCAGATCGAGCATCATCTTTCTTCTCTAAAACTTCATTGAATAGGATCCTTTTCTTCCCTTAAACATCTGTATCGTATGATATCAAGGCTCCCACATGGGGAGGAAAAGAGGGTGTTTTGATACTTATGGTACCTAGGCTTTGGATTTCAAGGGGCTCGGTAAACAGTAGAATTTTAATATTTAAATTTAATACTTAAAACTTGAAGTAAAATATATCATTAGATACATTGTATATAATACCTGCCATCTTGATATATCTATACACACACATATCTCACTTGGGAGTGGACCCGGTCACTCATTTAGTATCATGGCCCGGCCTAGGAATGTGGGGGATCTATATCATGTAAAATAAAGATTTTAGAATATTATTGTGATCAGTGAATGTGAGATACTGGGAACTATTAAGGAACTTAAATTTAACATTTATTTTAATTACTAATTTTTTCATTTATTTTGCAAATTTCATTATGTATTAAAATGCATGTAGTAAAGTCTGTCTAAGTTTAGTTTTGCGGTAGGAAGAAAGTCTAAAAAAAAGAAAAGAAAATGTGTTTTTTTCTATTTTCTAATTAGTTCTATTTTCTGTATTTATTTTTTCATTAATGGTTATGCACAACTATATTTTCACATAATAATATGAATCTGTGAAGCCAAATTTAAATCGAGACTCTATTGTCCCAGACCATTATGAAGTAGGTATTTGATAAATATTCTTTAAGACAATACTTAGTAGGGCTATGATTTTTTAAAAAATAAATTGGCGATCAATTTAAACCAATTTAAATTTATATAAATTTGCATATTTCACTCGATTTACATATTTTCCGCATTTCCTATATCTTTACATATTTCACTCCACATTTGTTATTTTTATTTACATCAGAACATGAATAAGGATGGGCACGAGAAAAAAAAAAAAAAAAAACTTAAATATCAGTTGACATTCAAAGGCTATTAACAGAATTTACTAGAATGAGCCGTACTTTTCTTCCTGCTACTAATCAGTTATAAGTTTTCACTCCCTTTAATTTTTACTCAGAGCGACGTAGTTTATAGTATAGTGTCAAACTGCGAGTTGTTAGAAATTCAACTGAAATTCTTTTAGTTTTTTTTTCTTAATGAGGTATGTCGGGAAAAAATCTAAAGATAGAGTAGCGAAATATCTTCGTGACAAGTCTGTTTCTAAAACAAGATTTTATCAAGCTATTCATTGGTACAGTCCCACACAAAGTAAACAATCAAGACTGCAGCAGTTTCATTACGCCATTTACAACTCAAGAAAGTAAGTCCGCCTTTTGAATGCGTATCGCATTTGTAATAAAAGATATCCCTTTGAGCAAAATAAACAACCCCTTTCTCAAAGACCTGTTGGAAAATATATACCGGGGTCATAAGGTGGTTTTCAAGCATAACAAATACTTGAAAACCATCTTAAGAAAAAAACTATAAACTGCAAGAGTTATACCAGGAAACCCTTACAAAAATTCGAGAGAATATCATGCAGGGATCTATTTGGGTTTCAGTTGAGGAGTCAACTGATGTTCAAGGCCGGTATATTGTATATATCATCGTTGGTACACTGTGACCAGATTCTTCAAAGACATTTAACGAATCCATGAATCTTCCAAAACGTGAGCTACTTGAAAAAAAATGTTCTTGTTTTTGTCATGCGGCACTCAATTAAAGCAGAAAAGTCCGTTAATGTATTTTATCCTAAAATGCTTCATGCCACATTTCTTGTGTATGCGTTCCATCATGTTTCTATAGTTGTTTGGTCTGAATTACTGAATCTAGATTTGTATATTTCATCTGTTTAACAGATTTTTCTAAAAGCTCCAAACTGAGTGCAAATTTTCAAGGAAAATTACCCTGAACTGACCTGAACCTCCTCGCCCAACAAACAGTCACGAGATGCGGACTTGGTTGGAGGCTACTGCGTAGGAACTACAACAAGAACTTCGACAAAATATAGTGCCATCAACGCAAGATGGTGATTCAGCCATGAACCATATCTCAAGTTCAAAGATTGTTGGAAAATCCTATTTATAAAAATAATCTTTCATCACCAACAATTACGCTTTCATCGCAGTCCCAATCACTAAGTTTGAATTAAAAAGCGTACCTCTATTAGAAAACATAGAGATAATTAATGAAGAAATTCGAAAAATGGAAGACGTCTCATGGGAAATAGGAAATGGGTTTCGGACAAAACTGCAATATGTCTTAAAAAACAATTCAGATTGAAAAGATATGCTGCATATTTCCAGAGTGATTAGTGAGAGGGGGGGGGGAGTGTGATGACAGCGAAACTGTCAACTGAGTGGATCCCTTTGAAAAATTAACTTTCTGAAACTTTTCAGTTTTTTCAGTAGACGCGAGCGTTCTTTCAACGAATACATGACAGTATTTAAGCTCGATCGACGTACTTTCACCTTTGAAAATTTAAAAATCTCCTTACTTTTCATCTGTTTTTTCTGATAGTAAAACGATCGTTTTTGAAATGTATAAATTAATTAATTTTGTTATGTTTACATATTTCACATAATCTTTACATGTTCACACATTCATTACATATTTGTCTTAAACGTACATATTAGGAAATGTTTAATTACCTGAAAATTCTAGCCCTATTACTCAGTAATCATGTTTATATTGTTGCTTGATTTTTCTGGTCCAACTTCATTTTTTTTGGCACTTAGCCCATTATTGATATTGCAGTTAGCTGATCATTTAGTAAAAATAAACCATTAATTATAAAATAAACAAACCTAAAGGTAATCACAGATATAAAAAAGCGCGAAAGCCTTTCTATCATTTGTCATTTTTATCAAATTCAAATTTATTGAAGGATCCATATGTTTTAGCCCTGAAGATGCCCAAATCTTTGGGCTGAAATGTCGGAGGTATAAATTAAAAAAAAAATATATATTTAAAACTAATTCGTTTTTAAATTTAAATCTCCGGCATTCCATCTTAAACATTTTTGCATCTTCAGGACTAAAATGTAGATATTGAATTTATAGAAAATAACCCATAATATGATAATACCAAAATGAATATATGGATCATTCTCATTAGACTTGTCAAATTCGCGTCTTTTGATTTTGAGATTGTTTTTACATGTCTCTAATTGTTATGGAGTTGGCTCAAATTGTCGCTTATATTATTGGTGAGTACACCTATTATTAGTAGTGATGGCCAAAATATTTGTATTTTAAGTTAATTTTAAATTTTAAAATTCAAAATTCTCAAGTATGTTATTATCATCATCATCATCATCATTATCCTTAATCCCCTCTACCGCTATTGCAGTGTGGGGTTACGCCTTGTATAGTTTGGACCAGAAGCCTCGTTCTTGGGTCAACTCTCTTCTTCTGCTCCAACCCATACTCCAACTCCTGAATGCCTCTTGGATACTTTCTTTCCTATAAATGCGCGATCTTCCTCTAGGTCTCCTTCCCTTCACACGAGTCTCGTAGGTCTTGATCCAACCTAAGGAGGTATCCGAACCACCTTAGCTTGTGCTCCTCTAGTATGGTCTCGGCCGGTTTAACTTCGAGGCTAGTCCGTATAGTGGTGTTGCGGATCCTATCTCGTCGAACCTTTTCTTCCACTATACGAAGGTCTCGCATCTCCATGGTTTGGATGCGACTTTTGTGTTTCGAAGTGAGAGTCCACGATTCTGAAGAGTACGAAAGAATAAGGAGAAACGTCGATTATTAGATTGTCATTTCTGTTTTCTTGGTCACCTCTCTCTTACCCAGAAAACCTTTCCGAAGCGAATAGAACACTCCCCCTTGTACAGCTTTCTGTGTCCAAACTGGAACTGCCTCATTCTTGGTTTAGCTAGTGCCAGGTCTAAGATTACTATGAACAGCAGCGGACTTCAGCTACAACCTTGGCGAATATCAAGGGTCGTCTCGAATTCTTTTGATATGTGGATCATGGCCCTAATCCCATTTCTAATCTTGTTAAAGAAACTCGTCATGGCCTCGATCGATGCCTCTCTCAGACAGGGCTCGCTCTATGTTCTCCTTTCTCACTCTATTGAAACATTTTGGAGGTCCACAAAACAGACAGAAAACTCTTTATTCTTCCCGACAATCTTATCTGTTATATGTATCATGGTGAAGATGAGGTTTTGCGTGATTCGCTGCCCTAAAAAACCGTATTATTCTTCTCCTAGCTGTATTTCAACAACTCCTCTTACTCCCAGCTCTAGTATTCTTGAATACACTTTGCTGGGAACAATGAGGAGTGATATTCCACAATGATTACCACACTCTCAACTATCTCCCTTCGTGTAGATGGGCATGATCACAGCAACTTCCAAGTCCTTAGGAATTTTCTTTTCCTTCCAAATCTAATTCAGGAGATGGATTCAGGATTGGCCTTTGCTACCGATATGCTTGGTAATTTCAGGAGTGATTTCATCAAGCCCTGCTGCCTTACTTATTTTGATCTTCGCTAATACAATCATCTTCAGCCCAGATATCCTCTATATCTTTCTGGGTCTCAGACATCTCTACATCTCTCCCTTCCAGCAGATTTTAAAAATATTCTTTCCATCATTCCATGATGAGTTTGTCACGCCAGATTGCATGACCATTCCTATCTTTGATTCCTTTCAGAACCTCATAGAAGACTTTATGGTTTTCTTTTGCGTGTTCTTCTACCTTCTGTCCAAAATTTTCCTAGGATTTCCTCTTTGCTTCGAACACTTTCAATTTGGCTTATTTCCTCCGATCCTTGTACACTACATGTACACCGGGGTCTTCAGGCTTAAATGATTCATCCAAGCTCTCTTCTTTTCTTGAATAACCTTTTCCACATCTTCTGTCCACCAGACAGTTCTTTTGGGACCAGATCCAACGCTATGTTACTATGATTGATAAAAAAAAATCTAGCTCAAATTGAAAGTAGTACTTAACAAGCAAAAGCGTACTATTTTTAAGCCTGAATGGTATTCAAATTTTTGAACCTTTCCAATTGTTAGAAGGTCATCAAGAACTTATGTTTAAAGGTTATGGTGAAAACGAGTGCTCAAGTATGTTTTCAGTTGTAGTTTCAGTTTGATAAAAATTCTCTTGATTCCAGAGTAAAACTTCAACATTATGAGACATTGCATCGTCTAAGGACAGAAGATTTCAGGGTTTCAGGCCGCCTTATAAAACGAATATTAAACAAAATAATAGAGGTAACAAACTTCTCCATACCCTGGTGACGTAAGTTCTTGAAGAATTTCTAACCGTTTTAACCACAATTTTCTTTGAATATAAATTTTTTGGCTATTTACTATTTACTAATAATAAGTAATAGCCAATAATAAACATTCTAGAAAAAAAATCTAGTCAAAAACAGCCTTAAAGTCAAAAGATTCGAATTTGAGAAGTCTCACGAGAATGGCCCATATGAGACTTAAGATTGTAATAATACAAAACGTATTTGTATTATATTAGGATTTTTTCTATTAGTTTGTCTTTTATCTGTTATGTAGCTCTGATGATACCCACATGGTTGGGCTAAATCTCCTGCTGTATAATCAAAAAATTTTTATTTTTTTTTATATTAACATTTGACCAACCCCGAGAGTAGGTTATCTCATTGAGAAAGGCACTCGACTCCTAACTCCCAGGCTTCCGTTCAAGCGCGGCATATGATTTGTATTTATTCCACTATATCATCCGTGGATCGACTCTCGGTGCAGTTCCTCCTGGGCACACCCAGCTTCCACAAAGTAAAAATAGAAAAAAAAATACAAAAATGTTCTGCCAAGCAAAATAGTCGAAAATTTGGTTTAGACATTCATATCATGAGACGATAAAACAAAAAGTAAAAAAAATAATCTCTCCGGTAAAATTTAATTTTAAAAATTAATAAAGTTATAGGTGATAAGCTGGAAAAGCACTGATTGCATGCTCTCTAAAGCCAAAACTATCAAATAATATTGTTCAGATCAAAAAATCATTTCAGGTGGAAAGAACCAAATTATAGTTTAATTATATATGCCCAAAACATAAATAAAGATGAAAAAAAGAAATAATAGATACAAATAATTACCTTCTGACTACGAAAAATTTAATTTAATTAAATTTAATTTAATTAAATTTTTTTAAGAATAAGAAAGCATGAACAATATTTATTAAAATAGATTTCTGAAAACATGCAATACCTTTCTTTCCCGTCCTTAGATGGAATTTTCTTAGAATAATATCAAATGGACCTTTGAGATCCTCTTCGAGTAAAATGTTTTTTAGAAAGAAGAGTCGGAACATTTTATTTTTAATTAGAGAGTCTGAATACTTCAGACCTTTTTGTTTATATTACAGAAGGCATTGGTGTCTCCGTTCATTTAAATTCTGTGCATTCAACTGAAAATTAAATTTTATATCCTGATAACATATATTGTTTTAGCGATCTCTTGTAAGCTGCCAATTAGCATTAAATGTGGGACAGGACTGATTACTAATTATTAAATATCAATTTTTTTATTCCAGTCATCTTTTTCCAGTTTAATGTATCATACCTACCCTTTCAGAAATTATACAACTCATTTCATAAAGTTTTTACAAAAATCGTTGAACAGTTACAGGTTTAAAGGATTAAAACGAAATTTTACAGGAGGAGAAATACTTTTGTACAAATTTAATACTTTTAAAATGTACACTTGCATGGACTACCCCGAAAATCTAATTATATTACTAGAAGTGGTTATGGATCCATTATCGTATTTTCACCAAGGAATTATGGCGTTCAATGAACTGCTGCTTTACACGGGTAATATACAATTTTAAAAGTTTTTTTTTAACCCAAAAAATTATATTTTCAAAAAGTGGTAAAATATATCAATAAAAGTGTTTAATTACGATCATTTCAGTTGCAATTGAATTGTTGCAAATTTTATTGAAAATTTATTTAGTTTTCAGTTGCAAAATGCGTTTTGTGATTAACTAAAGTCAATAACACACACACACACACAAACACATATATGTAAACAGACACATATATGCTTACAGTACAATCCCGATAATTCTTATAGCTAAGGGATCGAGAGTAAAATATGAATTATCGAAATATTCAGATTATCAAATTTCCAATAATTGGGATTAAAAAATACGAAATAACAAAATTTTATTAATGTGTACCTGGAAAAAACGACATATTTAGCACAACAAAACATAAAAATATCACATTTGAAAAAAAATCGGTTATTTTCTTTTGTTTCAATCCTTGAAGACAGGTCGTGTCGGTGGCTTTTTTTATTTTAGCATTTTCAGAGCAGACAATGCATTAATAGCATTGACCAACATCCAATTTTGCTAAGAAGTGACCCACGTTGTAGATGCATTTTTTCGCATTTTTAGAACTGATCGACGGCACATCATCTTCTTCTTTTACGTCTTCTCAGACGCAGCCAAAATTTCCTCGTCATTTAAGATCTCCGTTTCAACCAAACATGGAGAAATCTCATAGTTTCTTTTAGAAAATTATGGAAGTTTCTTCATTTTGAGAAAGATTCCATGCTAAAGAGAATTCAAATCATGTAACAATTTAAATGTTCAGTAAATATTGACGACTGTTCCCAAGAATAATTTCTTATTGTACTATCACCAGCATTTTTTCATGCTTTGTCAGCACTATTCATAGCTGAAAATAAGCTGACTTGAAGCTCTTTCCCATTCTCAATGCTGTCAAAGAATTGCATAACTACTTCCTAGAGGCAGCAGCTTGCAGGTTGTGTTCATAACTGAAACATTCAGGCTCATAACTTCAAATCGCGTTTACTTCAAAACGGTGCTTCCAAACAAAAAAATCTTTATAATCAAAATTGTAGGAAATTTAATTTATTCTTTAATTTAGGATAAAATACATAAGTAGAATCAGTTCGAATAATGCACTGGTTTCAAGATATGAGGAAAAAAAAAAAAAATTGTTGCCTCTTTTATATTTCTGGAAAAAATCGAGGTAATAAAATTAAAATTCGTAATCTAGTATGAAACAAATATTTGAATTTATTCGAATAAAACAGCTTTTTTCAGGATATAAGCAAAAGAAAACAAAATTTTTGTTTGTACTTCCGGGAAAAATTCGAGATAGCGATGTTAAAATTCATAATCACTATCCTACAAAATATAAAGCAAAAAATTTTCAGAGCTTCTTCAAATTTTCTTCCGAGAGCTCTTTCTCAAAGATTGGGAGAAGGTTTGGTCATATCCGTCTCCTTACTGACGCGCTCGGTTTTTCATCTAGGGTCTTGTAGTCCCTATAAGGAACGCTGTCTTTGCTATCTTTGCTAATCCGATTTCAATGATTCTTATTTGCTATTTAGAGAATTTATTTATCTAGCATATGATCGTATACCTAATTTACCATGAAATGCATACTTTTATAGCTCTGCAAAATTTTTTTTTTAGCTATATCTTTTTTCCCTGAATATTCTCGGTGATCTACTGAATATATAAAAAGTTAATAAAATTAAGAAGAAGATAGGCAAGTTTCATCAAAATTTTTAGAGCCGTTTAAGATAAGATAGAAAAAAAGTGTAAAAATGATGTAATTGACACTTCCAGTTAGTCTGATACTATCTTTGCTAATGCTGGTTCGATTTCAATTATCCATTTTTTAGATAATTTAATTTTCTTTGATATGATCGTATACATAATTTACCATAAAATGTATACTTCTCGAGTTATACGCAAATAAAATATTCTTTTCATCATATCTTTTTGTCTACATTTCCTCGATGGTGTAAGAATATTTTAGGCAAGTTTCATCAAAATCGTAAGAGCTGTTTACGAGAAATTTGTAAAAAAAGTGTAAAATCGAATATATGAAGTGGCACTTCCGGTTAGTCAATTTTGACGAAAACCTTGCCGTAACATCACAGGCATATACCTACCTTAAATTCGTAATTTCAGTTTTATACCACTATTTGTGTTGTAGCTAGGCTTTTCACATACAGACCATTTTGCGAGACTTGGTTATTTGAGCTCAGGGGACGTTAAAAGATGTATTTCCGTTGAAAACTCGAATTTGAAAATTTTCATGATCGCAATACTTTCTCTTATTACATATTTCATATATAGTTAAGGGGAAGTAAAAATGATGGAAGTCGCTTTGTTATCAAAATAGACATAAATAAACTAATATAGGCAACTTCTGCCAAGAAACACAACTTTATATTTAGAAGATAAGGAGCCTGGGCTAAAATTAAATTATTTTAAAAGTGACTGAAAACAACGGGCTGTCACAAGAATCATCTTGAGTTTCCTAATCAATCATCAGTTTTAATTAATATCTCAAATACCTATATATCTATACCTAGTTGCAAAAAAAAAAAATTGTAGTTATTTTTATATTATAATAAAGTTGGTTCTGCAATCGTATCTTTGCTAATAATGTTTTATTTTACTTTTTTTTATTTTATTTAACTGTATTAAGAATTCAGAAGTAAATGTGTTTTGACAGCGGTTTGTGGAGAAACTAACTTTTGCTATCACTCCAATGTTAGTTTTCGGGATCCATCTTCTTTCGAAATATCTTACAATGTAACCTGTATATGAGTAGATAAGGACAAAACCCAAATCTCACCTTCCAAAAAGTATTTTTTTATTTAATAAAAGACTTTTGCATTTGCTTCTGAAATTAAGGAAATTCATGATTCATACTGCATAAATTAATCCGAATCACGCATAAACAGTGAACTATTACAAATTTGAAACAAATTAAATTAAATTCATTGAACGTAATTAACATCTTATTTTAAAAAAAAAATATTTTATTCAATTTTAGAACTGGAATAAAAATTATATAAATCGCCGGGTGTACGTTAAACTATCGAATCTGAAAAAATCCGATTTTTGAGATATTTGGTACATAGACTGCATTCTATGTGTTTTAAAACCTGTCAAATTTTCACGATCCACTCTTCATTCCTCCTAGTTAAATAAAACATTTGATTTTTACGAATATACGTTTTTTTATAATTGCGATCATGGTAAAGTAGCGAATCGGAAGATTAGATAGTTTGCTATTTGTTTTATTTTCTATTTTACTATTGAATGATCTGATAAACTAGCGAACCTGGTGTTTTCATTAGTTAGCTACCACTGGTCTGCAACGATTTTATCAATTGTCATTTTGTAAAGTTACGAATCTGCCGCATTCGTTAATTAACCATAGCAAAAATCGGTCGAATTGTATGATATGATTCCTGAAAACTATTTAATATGGTATATTCGTAAGCGTACCATCTAATAAACTTGTAAACAAACTAACATGGATGACTCCAAAGAAACGAGGGATAGATCCATTAATTTGCAATGAAGAAAGTATTAGGAATTTTGACTCCGTAAGTATTGAAATTAAGAATAACGAAGGGTCGCTAAAGGTTTTAAAATAAATTTGTTTTGTTTTTATATTAGTTACTAGGTTGTTGCATAAACTGGTTCATTTAAATTTTCAACTAAGCTTTATTCACTAATAACCCTCTCTACAATCGGTATTCACTTGCTATTTTTACGTTTGGAGACGCTCTCCTACTTTCCGTACGTGTTCAGTGCGGTCTGGAGGTGCCACCTATTTTCGTTAGTTTTGAGGCGACTAGGTATTTTTATTTTAGTTCATTCCCTCGCTCAAGTTAAGCAATGTAAGTAATTTTTTTTTTTTTTGCGGTATAACAGACTAATTTTAGAGATCGCTATAGATCTGTGCCTTTTAATTTTTGATTTGTGTATAATTTATATTTTTTATAAACTTTACTTTTTTTCATTCCCTTGCATCTTAAACGTGAGTCAGCTAAGAAGTACAATAATAGAGAGGGTTCAACAGGCCGTAATCCATTTTTTTTTAAGAGGATGGCAGTCCAAGTTGCTGTCCAGGGAAAAAATACTACATAATTAAACAAGGTGAGAAAAAATAAAAACCAATGCTTCTTGTTGATATTACCGAGCAGTATATAATGTTTTTGAAAATAGTTCTTATAAAGCATGCGATTCGTCTTTCTACTGGCTCAAATGGTTTTGGGTAATACATCCAATAGCTTCGAAGAGAGACACCAGTCTTTGCCAGACCCATGAAAACTTACATAACTTATTAAAGGTACTTTTTATAGGCAAAGTTCATTCCCTCATTGAAGACGTTTTTTCAAAAATTTCCCGTTCAAGAAATACGCATGCAGCTGAGTTGTGAGCATATTATATTAACGTTTAAATATGCAAAGGAGCACTCTGCATTCTTTTCGAAAGAATAATTGTAAAATAATGTTTGCAAAATTTCAGAACTGCAATTGACCCTAACGTAGAATGACTCTGATACATAATATGAAAATTTAATTTAGTTTTAAAACACCGTACATAGTTGGAATTCCCTTTTGTTCTCCTGAAAAATGTGTCATTAAAGCTCATAACGATTAACAGTATTATTTGTAATTTAGTCCTTAAATTTTTCTTATAATACCCCTTATGTCTTCTTCTCAAATCATATTTAATTTATTTTCTGATGATTTTTAAAGAATATTTTTTATGTAATATAAAAGTATTGGATGATAAGGAAGCTACTAGTTTCTAAAAGCTGACTGAGTGAAGCTGATAAGTTGCCCCTGAGCCCGGAAGCCGACGGACGAGGGCTGTAATTTTCTGGTGATAAATCAGAGAGTAGTTAGTTAGCTGTTACCTCGGCCAACACCTTTATTGTTACCGCCGCAGCTGCCTCCTCTAACAGCCTTATCCTCGTTAACCAATCGCCTATTCTTAAAATTATCCATAGAAAGAGCACTTTTTTAAAAATGTTTTGGACGTAACTACAAATGGTTTAAAACATTCTTTGTTATTTCTACTAGTAAAATATTTTATCTCTCTATCTCAACCTGTGTCTGTGTTTATATCTATCTATTTATATTAAATTTATATTTGTGTGTGTATATATATATATATATATATATATATATATATATATATATATATATATATATATATATATATATATATATATAGACTATATATATGTATATAATTGTTGGTGCGTCTGTTTGTGATCGTGTAACTTCTGAACGACTTGCTAATGCCATATTCACAAAATATATTTGGGTATTCGAGATGGTAGTTCACAGCTATTCTAAGATCCGATATGTAGCGCTTTAATCCTAAAAAAAATTCTATAATTGTCAAGTTACGTGCGTGTATTAGTGAACATTTTACGTTTTACTTAAATAAACAGTGGATGCAAATACAATGTGCATTAACGTGGTCATCGTTCAATCGTCTTGTACTTGAAAACGAACGGGAAATATAAAATATCCATTACATTCTAAAATTATTATTGGCGAAATAGAAAAAAAATGGGAATATATCTAAGCATTTAAATTAACAGCCGGAATGTGTTGTGCAGCAGAAAAAGTTGAATAGCCTAAATTGAATCCACCACCTGATCCATTGAAAACATTTATAAATGGTCAAATGTATTTATTCGTAACATATTTTGCATGAAATCATTATAGTGATAATGGAATTATGTCCCTTTCATCATACTCTTCTAAACATCCTTAACTATACAAGTATTACTACTAATCATTAAAAACATGAATATTGTGATTAAAATATTTATTGAAATGTGAAATTTATATGCTTTACAATTATAAAAGCCAAAAAATGCAAGTTTTGTTAAGATATTTACGTTAAGAACATCTTGGGCGATGCCGTTAAGGAACATAGTTGGCGATGCCGTGGAGGGACCGCTAGTATATACATATAAATATGTATGTTTCTGGCAAACTACTTTTCTAAGGTAGGTGGGGGTTCCAGAAACCACATTTACTCAATTTAATGATCTAATTTAATCTCTATTTGCATCGGTTCCAGAAGGGAGCAGATCAATCTAACTATATTCTAACATAAAAGGCTAGAGACCGCAGAACCCCCCTGCTATGGTCAATTAGTTTGGGATATTATAAATACCATTGAAGTTCTTTCCAAGGGTGTCGTGTTCACCATTTCACTTAATTAACTAGATGATGGCATGCAGGATAAATATAATGTTAGATTTTGTTACAGATCTTACTTTATTTACGTTACGTTATTAATTACACTATTGGCTTAATAATTTCTAATTTAAATTACCCTCATTGTAAAAATCAACAGATTGTAACATATGTATTTGAGAATACTGAGAGAACTCTTGCTTGTTTAAAATATTAATCGGATGCCACATAATATTATACATTGATGTACACAATGAATCAAATTACTAGCACTTATCTATAGTTGGAAGTTGCCGGGGCTCGATGGTCTAGGCTTCTCTTCTGGCTCGAATTTCGTCTCTCGATGGACTGCTCCACTGCTCCCTCTGCGAACCTCCGTCTTCTGGCTTCTCTCAAGAACTACAGTACTCTACATTTCCCCTAGAACTCTCTCTCCAGAACTCCCTACTCGAACTATCTTTCTCCCGGCCTCTTATACCGTTTCCCCTACTTCTTCTTGAACAGATAAATTTTGTTCTCCACTCTCCTTTCGGGACATCCTATTGGCTGTCGCTGTAAGAATATTTTCAAAGGACTTGTAACGATGTAAAGATTTTATTACACTATGTCGACCTGGCCTATCTCTAAGTTTATGGTGCTCCTACTTTCGCTTATCTTGAACTATCCTATTGGCGGTCTTGAACAGCACCCTCCAGATACAACGGCCGACCTTGTGAAGATTCCTTTGTCCGTAACAGAAATTGGTTAATGTTGATATTACTGAACCGGGTGGCATCTCTTTAATTTATTCCTTATTTAATTACTATTACGAATATTAATTATTTCCTTCAATCTCAGTATCCTCAATACATAACAATATATAATTTTTACTTTCCCTTTCCTACATACAAAGTATATAGTAAGGAGAAGTATTGCGATCGTGAAAATTTTCGAATTCGAGTTTTCGACGGAAATACACGTTGTAAGGTCCCCGAGTTCAAATGACCAAGTCTCGCAAAATGGTCTGTGTGAATGTGATCACTCTAGCTCAAAAAAGAAAAGTTGTACGATACTGAAATTACGTATTTAATGTTGGCACATGCATGTGCTGTTACAGCAACATTTTCGTCTAAATCGACTAACCGGAAGTGCCACTTTATATAATCGATTTTACATTTTTTTACAATTTTCTCGAAAACGGCTCTTACGATTTTGATGAAACTTGCTTAAATTATTCTTCATAAAGACCTTTAACTTTTTATATATGTGGTACATTACCGAGGAAATGCAGGTAAAAAATTATGATGAAAAGAATATTTTATTTACGCATAACTTCAAAAGCGTTCAATTTATGGTAAATTACCTATTCTTGTATGAAAGGTAATTAAATCATCTGAAAAACGAAAAAAGAACCATCAAAATCGGACCAATAATAGCAAAGATACAGCGCATCGGACTAACCGGAAATGGTAATTATATCATGGATATTACAATTGCCTACAATTTTCTCGAAAACGGCTCTAACGACTTTGATGAAACATGCCTAATATCTTCTCCTTGCAGTCTTTTAACTTTTCATTCATGTAGTAAATCACCGAGGAATTGCAGGAAAAAAGTTATGATGAAAAAAATATTTTATTTGCGCATAGCATAAAAAGTATGCATTTTACGGTACATAATGTATATAATTATATGAACGGTAATTAAATGGTCTAAAAAACAATAGAATAATCATCAAAATCGGACTAGTATTAGCAAAGATACAGCGCATCGGACTAATCGGATCAGCTATTATATCATGGATTTTACACTTTTTTGCACTTTTCTCGAAAACAGCTCAAACGATTTTTATAAAACTTGCCTAAATTATTCTTCATAAAGGTCTTTAACTTTTCATGTATGTGGTATATCAACGAAAAAGTGCTGGGAAAAAGATTATGACGAAAAGAATATTTTATTTGCCCTTAACTTAAAAAACATTCAATTTATAGTAAAATATGTACAAAATTATATGAAAGGTTATTAAATTATCTAAAGAAACAAAAAAAAAATCAATAAAATCAGATCAATATTAGCAAAGATACAGTGCATTTTATGAGGAGCATAAAATAGATGGATAACCGAACGCATCCGAAAGGAGATGGATGTGACCGAACCTCCTCCCACCAAACCGCCAATCTGTTGTAAACAATACGCTCTGTAATAAAGTAATTTAAGAATAAAAATGCGGAAATTAACTTAATAATTTCTAGTTTTGCATTCTGTAATGGAAAGAAAATGTTCCATGGAAACTAATCAGAAACTTTTAAAATATATTTGCAACTTGGCAAAGTTAAAATATATAGGTGGTGTACAGAATTGTTGAACTAAAATTGTTTAAAAAACCGTTTAATTGTACTTAAGAGGGAGAAGAAGTGAATGCTGCTGAGTTTATTAGAAGCAGTGTTTATATGAACTCTTTAAAATTATATTAAAAAAAATAATTATTATAGGACGGTAAGAGAAAGTTGTGTGATGCGCGCACCGCACCAGATTTTTTTGTCTTTATATTTACATAATTGTTGGTGCGTCTGTTTGTGATCGTGTACCTTCTGAAATACTTGAGGGATTAATATGACATTCACTCAATATATTTCTGTATTCGAGACAATGGTATAGAGCTATTCTAGGATCCGATAGGTAGCGCTTTAATCCTAAACGAATTCTATATTTGTCAAGTTATGTGCGTATATTAGTGAAAATATTACGTTTTACTTAAATTGACAGTGAATGCAAATACAATGTGCATTAACGTAGTCATCGTTCAATCGCCTTAAAAGTTTTATAGCCTACATTGAATCCACCACCTGATACATTAAAAACTTTTATATCTAATATATGGTCTGATTCATTTATAATTTTCCCTTGCCTAAATAAGAAAAATATAGTTAGCGAAAATATTGTGATTGTGAAAATTTTCGAATTTGTGTGTTCAACGGAAATACACGTTTTAAGGTGCACTGTGTCCAAATAACCAAGTCTCGCAAAATGTTCTGTGTGTATGTGAACAGTCTAGCTCAGATTCATTAAAAAAGTTATTCGATCCTTTAAGGTAGGTATATATATGCCTGTGATGTTACAGCAACTTTTTCGTCAAAAACAAAAAAACTAACCTTTAACTAACAACTTTTTCGTCAAAAAACTAACCGAAAGTGTCAATTATATCATCAATTTTACACTTGTCCACAATTTTATCTTGAACTGCTCTAAAACTTTTGATGAAACTTGCCTGTCTTCTCCTTAATTTCTTTAAGTTTCCATATATCCAGTAGATCACCGAGAAAATTCAGGTAAAAAGTTATAGTAAAAAAAATTTGTCTTTTTTGCAGAACTCTAAAAGCATGCTTTTCATGGTAAATTGCGTAAACGATCATATGCAAGATAATTAAATTCTCTAAATAGCAAATCGGTCCAGTATTAGCAAAGATACAGCGTACCTTATAAGGAGTAGAAAACCCTAGACGGAAAGTCGAGCGAGTCCGAAAGAAGACGGATTCCAACTAACCTTTTCCACAAACCTCCAACCTATTGTGAACAATACGCTGTGCATTAATGTAATGTAAATTATCAATCATGTAAATTATTAAGTCAATTTCTACTTTTATACAATTTAATGGAAACAAAATGCTTACATGGAAATTGAATGGACCTTCGATGGAATGGAACCGAAACTTTAAAAATATGTTTTCAGCTTGGCAAATCTAAGATATATAGTGTACAGAATTATAGTATTAAAATTATTTAAAATACTATTCTATTATACTTTTGTGAGAGAAGGAGTGAAAAAGTGAATGCTGCTGAGTTTATTTCAAGTAGTGTTCATGTGAACTATTTAAAACTATGTTTGACGGATTAACATTATAGGTTGGTAAGAAAAAGTTGTGTGATGGGCGGATCGGATTCCATTTTTTTAAATTTTGCATGAAAACATTGTCCCTTTCATTAAAATACTCTCAGATGTACTTCTTTCTAATCATCAAAAACATAAATGGGACCACTTTATATATATATATATATATATATATATATATATATATATATATATATAGAAGTGTACAAATGCGATACATCAATTGTATAATTAAACACACGAAAGCAATACCACAGCAAACTATAAATAAGTTCATTTTAAACTAATTAGGGAAATGAAAAATAATCCTTTGAGATAATTTGGTTTTAAAGATTTTGCAGCGTGATAAATGGCTTTGTTAACAATATCGCATTAGAAACTCTTTTTGAAACGCATTGAGAGATTATAAATATTATTATTATTATATTTGGCGCTACTACCCCTGTAGGGTATGAGCCTCATCACAGATTGCATGTCAGGCTGTTCTATCAGCCGCAACCCCTTTCCATCCCCTCACTCTAAGTTGTCTCAAGTCCGCTTCAACATCGTCTAACCATCTCATTCGAGGACGTCCACGTCTTCGGGTACCGCCTGGCTTTCCAAAAAGCAGCTTCCTCGGTAGACGATTTTCTTCCATACGCTCCACATGCCCGAGCCACCTTAGACTGCCCTTTTTTACAACACTTACTATGTCCGGCTGATCATATAATGCTCTCAAATCTCCATTCTTTCTAATTTTCCACTGTCCCTCAGAGTGGATTGGACCATATATTTTTCTGAGAATTTTTTTTTTTTTTTCCCATGCACATAGTCTTTTCTCCATCTCCTTTGTCAGAACCCAAGTCTCACTACCATAGGTGACTGTTGGGCGAATAATTGTCTTGTAGATGATAACCTCGGCTCTCCTAGGAAGATCATTGTAATTTACAACTTTACGAATTGCAAAAAAGCAACGATTTCCTGACGCAATTCTGGCCTTCATCTCTTTATATATTTCATTGTTTTCAGTGACCAGCGCTCCTAGATATTTGAAAGCCCTACAAACTGGGAAGTTATGACCATTGATACTAATCGTGTGCGGTTGTTTCGGTGCAGAGTTATAGATACTATTCATATATTCCGTCTTCTTCTCGTTGATCTGGAGACCGCTTCTGTTTGCTTCTCGCTCCATTTCTTCTAACGCTCCGGCGAGAGCCTGCAGTGTTCTGGCTACCAGGTGGACATCATCGGCATTGGCCAATACCTGTGTGTATCTGTCATAGATAGTGCCTCCAGGATTGGTTCTTATTCCTCGTACTGCTCCCTCCATAGAAAAATTAAAGAGAATTGCCGACAGAGGATCTCCTTGCCTAAGTCCATTGTTGACGGGAAACTCCTCTCCCAATGTGCCCTGTGATTTGATCCTGCATTTAGAATTGGTCATTGTCTATCGAACCAGACGTACTAACTTCTTGGTGACTCCAAAACTTCTTAAATCTTGCAAAAGGTTTACCCTATTAACGCGGTCATAGGCTTGCTGATAATCGATGAAGAGTGACATCAAATTCATGCGCCTTTTCCAAGAGCTGTCTCAGGGCAAACATGCAGTCCGTTGTCGACCTTCCTTGTCTAAATCCGTTAGTCGCCAACAATTTTCTCCATGTACGCCTTCAGTCTTTTACAAATTAAGGACGATAGAACTTTGTAAGTTACATTAAGTAGGGCTATGCCTCTGTAATTTTCGCACTCTAGTCTGTCTCCCTTATATGGGGCATATAAGAGCTGTAGTCCAATTCATCGGTATTTTTTCATTACTTCATACAATTCGTCGAGTACTGCTCTTCCGCCGTACTTCAGCAGTTCTATTGGTATACAGTCGATCCCCGGAGCTTTATAATTCTTTATGCTGTGGAGTATTTCCCATATCTCCTCCTTCTCAGGTGGTGTTTCCACATCGTCGTTCATGTCATTTTCTAGTGTCCGATTCAGGTCGAATTTTTGCTGTATTACATCTTCGTTAAATTCTTCTTCCTTGTTCAGTAGTTCCTGGAAATGTCTTGTCCATCTATTCATGACATCGTCTTTGCCCATCAGAACATCGCCTTTTTCGTACTTCATAAGGTTATGTCGTGGTTTGTATCCCTGTCTGATCTGTCGTTTTCCTCCAAAGAAACCTCGTACATCCTTATTTTCATATTGGCATTTTATGTGCTCATATTTCTTTCTTTCGTACTCTCTTCTTTTACGTCGCCAAAGTACACTAGCCAATTTCCTCTTATTGCTATAAAGATAGTAAGACTGCCTCGTCTTCTTTTTCAGATAGTTCATCCTGGCTTCATTTCTTTCCTGCATTAATCTAATGCAGTCCTAATCGAACCATTCTGTCCTTTCTTGTTTCTGTCGATAGCCAAGAACCTCCGCAGCAGATGATCTTATTATTCTTTCTATGTTTGTCCATCTTGTACTGGCGTCCATACCATCACGACATTCAGAGATTTTCTTGTTCATGCTATCCTTATATGCCTGCCTAACGTCTTCATTCTTGAGTTTAATGACATTGTACGGGATGATCTTTTCTCCTGTTTCTCTACTGGGGTTCGCTATTTTTTGTTTGTATTTGATGATGCTGAGAAAGTGGTCTGAGTTGCAATCTGCTGCTCTATACGCTCGGACATCTCTAATATGTGTTGCATGTCTAGAATCCACTAATACGTGGTCAATTTGGTTTCTTGTCTTTCCATCCGGGGAGACCCATGTTTCCTTATGTATGTTCTTGTGAGGGAAATGGGTGGTGCTAATTGACAGCCCTCTTCCAATTGCGAAATCAATTAGTCTTCGACCGTTCTCATTGGATTCTTGGTATCTGCTGTGCCTACCTACTGTTGGTTTGAAGTCTTCCTGAAAGCCTATTTTCGCATTCAAATCCCCTAAGACTATCTTAGTATCATATCTGGGCAGGCCATCATAAATTCTTTCCAACGTATCATAGAAATTATCTTTGTCTTCTTCCTCACTCTCTTCTGTTGGACCATGCACAGAAATCAGAGATGTGTTGCAAAACTGTCCTTTAATTCTTAGATAGCACATTCTATCACTAACGCTTTCGTATTTCAGGATACTTCCTTTCCACTTCATCCAGTCCCCAGTCTATTGGCTCCATCCCCACTGATACTTAGGATACAATCCTTGAGCACAGTGAACTCTGATTCTCTCCATCGTATTTCCTGCAGAGCCAAAATGTCAACTCCGTACCTGTTTAGCACCATCTCAAGATTTCGGCTTGTTCCCGCTGTGAACAAGCTTCTTGAGAGATTATAACCCGGTTTGTTTATTAAACGTAATATTTTCCAAAAAGAGCATGCACAATTCCATTAAGCCCATGGCACAACTAATTAAACCAAATGTGTCAAAAGTTTGGCTATAAAACTAAAAACGCTTTCAATTATTACACAATGGTTTATTATTTCCTAATTGCAATATTTCAAAAATATCTGGTCTGTCCATTCACAAAACATTCCAAATCGCTTTGGTTTTCAGTACAGATAATTAAATAATCATTCAAGTAAACATTTGAAATGTTTTGGGAAAAGAAAATGTGCTGAGATAGTTGCGGTAGTACATCAGAGGGTGAAATGGTACAGAGGAAAATGTTGGAGAAGGAAAATCAATGAGAGGAAAATCAGTGAAAAATGAAAACAGAAAGACCAAGAAGCTAAAGGAAGTGGAGAAATAATCCAACGAGGGATGAAGTAGAGAGAAGCCGAGAGCAGCCCGCAATGGATGTCAAGAAGTCTTGGTCCTCGCTGCCCTGTAGCGCTGGCGAATCAGTCTACGAAGTTCATTACGCTATAACTCAGCTAATATTGGTCCGATTTAAATGTTTTTTTTTTCTACGGAATTTTATCACATTTCTATTGATCATAACGAAAACCAAATAAAAATTGTTTAATGGACGATTTTTTTAAAAAATTTGGGTATTGAAACGTAAAACCTCAAATTTTGAGGGGGGAGAGAGAAGGAGAGGGTTAATCAGATTTGTTTCTTGGTCGATTAAAAAGGTCTGATATTACAAATAATAAACCAAAATTTTCGTCAGTTAACATTTATTTTAGTTTTCATGAATAATTATCAGAAAATGTGATGCAGAATAACAAAACAATGAGTTTGACATCTCGGATTCAAGAATTGAACTGTGTTCAAGATGGTATATATATAGATATGCACTGAACCATTTCGAAGATTGACAATGTCACTGCAACATTTTTTGCAAAGAAATAAGGAATGCTCCTGACTTGCCCGTCAACAGATCGAATTACCCGGACAAAGAGATTACTTGGGGGCTAAAGCTGTTTCCCATCCGTCGGGAAAATTTTCCTCCGAGATAACTGGGCAGATAAGGTGTAGACGGAATGGATTGGACGCCGGCAGCTGACGGGAGCTATTGCAGCATCCAGTCTTATTTCCTAAGGGAGGGCACCCTCCTCTCCCCTCTCCCATTCGGGGGTTAAACGGATTAACTAAGGCCGATCTGCTCACATATGTAAGGGCCTGGTATAGCATAGCAACAGTACATGGGCTCATTGCCTCTTTAAAATATATCTTAATAGTGCCACATACTTACATATGAATACAAATCTCATTTAGCAAATTTATTTTTCAAATTATGTTCACAGATAAGAATCCTATATTCACTAAAATTGGAAACTACACCGAAACTCCTTCGTATAACAGAAAAAAAAATAAAGAATAGTATGTACATAATTATGCTTTGTGATAATTCAAGATCATCTTGAGACAAGCTTAAAATCTGTGCTCCATAGGTGGATACTTCTTAATTTCTTTGCTGAACTTGGTAGATACAGTACTTGAGTAAGGAACAGACCTCAATTTGCCAACAGTTAACGAACACACGGATCCACTAAAAACGATTCACGACAACTTACACGGATATCCTAAAACACTCATACAATACATTGCTACAAGCACCATACCTGACAACACTCGTAGAATGCTGAAGAGGAGCTGGGTGAGGGATCTTCTTTCCATAATGATATACAATAATCACGACAGGAAGAGATACCGCTGGGTATTCCTCTATTACGTCGTGCTTTCCACGCCACAATAATAAATTTTTAGTGTGATCATAAAAAATAAAGCCAAAAAAAATGTTTAATTAAGGGCATGTTATTTTACTTAAAACTTGTTATTGAATTTAATTAAGGCTATTTTATGAATATTGTTTTCTGGTTGGTGTAGTTGGTAATATATTTACATTAATATTTTTTAATAGCACCCAGACCCATATTAAAATGATTACTGTTTTTATTCCATCATTACAATGGTATTAAATTCAATATCCTGTACCATAGGTGGGGAAATTAGGGCCTCAAGGTCACATATGGCCTCCGTGAGCTGTGTGGCCTCGAGGCAACATGCAGCATAAACTCCGAGAGTTTACAATCTGGAAATTAATATAATAAAATAAAAAATGTTATGAATATAAGTTGAATTCGCTTTTCCTTTTATATCTTGTGAAGGATTATCGGACTGTTCAGAGGTAGGCTAACTGCTCAAATAAAATTTTCCGACTTTTCTTTACCTTTCCTTCTATATTTCGTGATGATGTTTAAAGGAAAACAGGTATACGAAATTTCCCAATTTTTCATTCGCTTTTCCTCTTATATCTCGTGAATGAGTGAATGGATTTTCGTGGTTTAAACGATTTTCCGACTTCTTAAAGGTAGACTAAAAGGAAAACGCGCGAGAAATTTTTTTCGACTTTTCATTCGTTTTTCCTCTGATACCTCGTAAAGGGATGAACTATTTAAAGGTAGGCAAAAAGGAAAAACGGCTTAAAATTTGAAATTATGAAATTGAAAATATGTGTGTGTTTATGTGTTTATACCAGCAAAAAAATTATAGTGGCCTCCTTAACTACTGCTATATTTATGGTCTCCTTTACTACTGCCATATTTAAATGCCACCTACGATGGTAAAAAGGTCCTCCACCTATACTTTTCCTATACAAATGAAAATTCCTGAGATAATAAAAATAAAAACTATAAAAATTTTTAAATTAAAAAAAAAATCGTCGGTATTCGTTGAATAAAAGCTCCTAAATGAAGGGAAGTCAAATAACTGCTGCGGATTTGAAAAATGGTAATTAAAAAAGGGTAACAGATTTATATAACGCGAGGTTTCTATTGTTCTCTGACTTTTGTATATTGCAATTGCTAAACCGCAATAAATATTAACTCGGACTATATTAAAATTACTCGCAGGTGAAGCTGTTGATGACTTCATGGTGTAAATATTTGGAGGCGAACAAAAGAGTTTGTTTGAGGAATTTTTTATTTTTCCTACTAAACATCTAATAAGATTTAAAATTAATATTTTTTCCAGACATTTTCTGAAATTTCTATAACCAATAATTTAATAAAATAAATGTTGTTATAAATGGTCATTTATGCTTCGCCTAAGAGTTATTTGATATTAGAAGCTAGAATTTATATATATCAATAGCAATTAAAACACAAATATGATTCATAAATAATTATTAATTCATATATTAATTTTACAAATGAAAGCGCCAATCCTCAACAAAAACATGAACATCTTAAACAATTTCATTACAGAATTGTTCCCCTGTCATATATATACACACACACACACATATATATATATATATATATATATATATATATATATATATATATATATATATATATAATTATTCATTATTCATTATAATTTTATATAATGTCGTTATTTATCATTGTAACCTAGTCTTATTTTTCATTCCGTTGCACGATATAGTCACCCCACCTCCAATTCTCGCTAGGGTCCTGCGTTAGTTAACGTACCCTGGGGAGTTGGCAGTCGAGTCGAGAGGAGCTAGTTAGAATACTTTTGCATATTTAGGGTATATTCTTTGCATCTCCCTCCTGGTCCTTAGCACTTTCTTCCTGCCTCATTCGCAGTCAGGCCACTTATACACAAGACCTCTCTTGCACGTGAAGCATCTCTAGAATATATTAAACAAAAGAGGATTATGCTTCTCAAATATGTCTTGAGATGTGAATCAAAGGAGTAGAAATTGGTTTTCTAAATAGTTTTAGCTGACTCAACAAATCGGTTTCAATAAACGAGTCAGATTTCCTTTACTTCGCACGATGAATATGACCAGAGCGCAGAGGGAGCGATATTCGGATCCATACACCAGTGTAAAAATTATTTATTAACCAGATCTGAGATTGGCTGAGGTAGGGCCGATACTCCTGGGGCTTAACCAACCCCAAGAAGTGGGTTCCTAACTATTTAAAGACTAGGGGGTAAAGCTCTATATTGTCTGTGACACACTCTCATAAATAACCGTTGGGATGGAAACAGTGAGATAGGTACGGAGAAATTCATATCCCTTCACTTCTTTTATCTATTTTTCTTCATATATTTTCTTTTCCTATTTAATACTTACTAAATTTCAGAATTTGTCTAATCAGGAACCGTGATGTTTTATTCAAGATATCAAGGTAGTAGTTTCTTCCATAGATGATCTGCTTTGAGCAAGGAGATGATTACATGAAAAAAAAATGAAATTTCCTAGGAAACTAAATGGAAATTTTTAAAATTTATTCCAAATAAAGAGGTAAGTTAAAGTTGTGTGATAAGCGCACCAGATTTTTTTTTTGAGTTATGAATGATTTTAATAAATTAGACCTTTTTTTCCTCAGAGTTGACTGTCGTAAATCAAATTTTGACTTTTTTTTTTCCTCTCACTCTGAGATTATGTATAGTTTATTCATGAATACAATATATAAAAAATAACAATAAAGTATATATACAGGGATTTTTTATAACAATTGTTAATATCCTG